>MJUU01002749.1:13757-51211 GCA_002080025.1 Modiolus philippinarum | reverse complement strand
AAAAAACAAAAAACAAAAAGGGAATTTGTCCTCAATCAAATGCTCCCCGTGTCCCAGCAACCTTTACCATTTTTCATATCATAACCTGTTTTTCTAAGAAAAACGTAAAAACTATCAATATTAATTATAATTACTGGCATTATTGCTGGAGAACCTAAAACACTTATCTGTTTTCATTTGTATTGCAAAATATATAAATAAATATTTCCAGAAATACCGGTATGCCGAAAACATATCATATGAACAATGGTTCCCAGTCCCGTTGCTGACTGAATTTTACTATTGTTACTATTGTTTTTTTTTTATTTATCACATTGGCCATGGGTAGGTTTTGGTCCAATAAAAGTAGTTTAACCCGGCACAGCAGGTTTGCGCCTGTCCTACGCCAGGAAGTTTATTAAGCCTTTGCGTGTCTTCTGTTTTCTACTTAGTTTACTTAATGTCTAAATGAGTCTGGAATGGTGCCTATTTCGCTTAACTTGAGTACTCCTTATTTACGGACCGACTCCGACCTGCTGTTGGGTGTGGGGTTTCCTCAATGTTCATTGAAGATCTTATGGTGACTTTTAGTTGTTGTTACTCCCCTTTTGGTCGTTGTCTCTTTGACACATTCCCCGTTTCCCTTCTTTTTTTCTATTGCTTACAAAACCTTGTTACAAATAACATGTGAGAAAGTGTTCTCCAGAAAAAAAATATTAAATAATACTGTTATATCTAAAAGTAGATATCAAACTTAATATAAACTGAGGAAATTAAATAAAGTGAAATCTATATTATTCCTTTAGCTAATGTAAGTATTTTGCAGAACATAGGTATAATGACGTATTTACATTGCAGATAATTTAACACACATCATGATAACGAATATGAATTCTTCCATTGAGGGAATTGTCCAGGAAAATAAAAATCTAAAGAAAGAACTTACAGATCTGAAGACTGAATATCTTGATATCAAAGCAGAACTAGGTGAATGTACACATATTCGAATGTTTGTAGTTGACAGATCCAGAGGAGAATTTATGTGGTTAGAGCCCGATCCCTCCTCCTTTAATTTGAAAGCTTTTAAATATCGAACAGATTCAATATGAGGATAGGTATAACCTATGTGGAAGCGAAGCTGAATTCACTCGCTGAAAAACTGTTGTATACTGTAGGCCTTCCCTTTGTCAGTGTTCATCAGGGACAATAGGAAGATGGCATTGGTAGAACAAGAGGGGAGGATCTGGCTTATGGACCCCCTTTTTATGAAAAAATCAATCATGCTGAATAAACGCAAAAAATCAACAAAAAAATTCACTGGAACTACACTCTCCTTAAACCCATGCAACTGGAACCATCCTTTCTGAAGCACGACTAATGATCCACCCGGTAAAGGATATTACAGCTTGGATATTTTCATGTGATGTAGCTGTGACTCCTTGTGTTATGCGTTGTCAAACAACGGCAGTAGAATACCGAAGGAACAAAGGAGTGAAATTTACAAAAATCGAAGTCCAAAGACATGGCCAAAACGAGAACATAGAAAAAAAATTACGTAAGACACAAAAGACCCCCACAAAATAATGACGCTAGACAGATACAAAGCACAGAAATAGAAAACAATGTCAAGCGTGTAAATATACGGTACAATCACAGGCATTTGTTTCATTTGGGATATCTTTCAGTAAATGAGGCATAAAATACAGGCATAAATCGTGTAAAAAACATTTTATAATGTCTTTTTCATTTAAAGTACTGTAGCAGTAAAATATGTCCGTAAAGAAAATTTGTCCAGACGGATTAAATCTCATAGAAAGACATGTCCGCACATTTATTTTACTAGGAATAGTTGTCCGAGGACATATTTTCCTAGAAATATATGTCCTCCCGGATTCATTTTCCCAGGAATGTCTGTCCATGGACTTAAATAGTTTCCTAGTAATAACTATCCCCCGGACATATTTCTACCCGAAAATATTTATCACTCAAAAAAAAGAAGCAACCTCCTGAGGAACGTCTCCTAAATTTCAACTACATTGTACTACTGACGATATATCTTGTTTCATTCGGGATATCTTTCAGTAAAGGAGACATAAAATATGAAATACAGGCATAAATCGTGTAAAAATATTTTATAATGTCTTTTTCATTTAAAGTACATGAAACGAGATGGTTTTTTTTTCTACCGATTTTTCATAGTAAGTGAATATGATAGGGTTTGGCATTGGTTTTTACAACATTACGGACAGTATGTTCTTGACCCAATTAATTAAAAAAATGTGTATATCTTTCAAGTTTTACCTCACTTTAAAGTTGCACCTTTGCTTTGGCATAGCCATAGGTAATGACTCGCCTGCAGAATAGTTATTGACAAAAGTTAATAAATTATTCAATCTTTAGCCAAAAGTACTGACAAAGTCAAGCAAAAATTGTACAAACCTTATTTTTCCTTAAACTATTTGTGGTCGTCAGTTTTTTTTTGATACGATTTTAGAAGGTTCCATTCAAAGGAAAGCCAGAAAGATTGGTTCGCTGACGACCACTCAGGGCAGTTCGGTTGTATAACGGATCACATAGAGGAGGTGTTCTGGGACAGACCCCGTGATTTTTTCTGCAAAACTTTAAAAATTTCATGCAAAATTTAGGCACACTCAATAAAAACTGGAGAAAAATTGACTGGAACCCCCTTTTACGGAACTTTTGAAGACTTTATCAGCCGCGGTGCCATTCCACAGGCACTAGTTTCAGAAAAAAAAATACCCTCCGGGGTATTTTTCCGAAACAAGTGCCTGTGTGCCATTCACCACGGCAATTTATAACAGACAAACCGCGGTATTAACGGACCAGACTGCAGTCAAATTTAGGCTTGCATTTCATATGAAACAAGGGTTAAATACCCTTACGCTGCATGTGTTAAAAGTTTAAGATTGTTATTGTGGTAAAAATCAAGTAAACAGGTTTGCCCGCCAATGAAGACGAAACAGTACGACACAATTCATCCAAAAATATAGTATTTGAAAATTGTGAAACGTAATTAAAAAATTGAATTTGTGTTTAGAAGTGCGTACGTGAAAAGAAGCTCTGAGCATTATTGATAGATATCGCCAACATGAAAGAGTTTGTTTATATAATATGGCAAATTATTCCCAGGCAAAAATTACACTGCTATGATACTTAACTTCATGTCTATCAGCTTTCATACATCTTTCGCATTGTTGGATTCCCAATGTTTTAATTTCCTCTGCACTGAACACAAGGGCTTGTTACAAAATAATGATAATAACTTAAACTTAGCTTATATCATCAAAGTGTGTTTTTTTGTTTTTTGTTTTTGTTTTTGTTTTTTTTGTTGGGGGTAGGTTTATTTATTCATTTTTTATATTTTATTTTATGCATTTTTTTTGCTATCACCGCTCTTATAATACTGACTTAATTCCTTGACACTACACTGAACATGGGGTAGGATGCCTAGAAAGGTTACACATTTTATTTGTAAGTTTGTACCTACATGCACATCTGGAATTGTGGGATCCTTTGTTTTTGTCTACGATTTAGACAGTGTAACAATACCCGTCCCCACTCTTCCCTACTGAGTAACCTCTCCCAGCAGTTACTGGTATTATTAGTTTATATCGGATAGATAAAGCTTCTAATTGACTATATGCAGAGAATAACACATACTTCTACATTGATTCCGATTCTCAAATTTTAGAACTTAAATTATGCACTTGCCCTGACATTCCTGCCATTAATCAAAAAAATATTTTTTGGTATTTTATTGATTGATTCAATTTCAAATATTTTATATCAGTAAAATAAAATCGAAAATAAAAAATGATCATATAATCATTCAAAAATAGGTCTTTTTATAATGGAATGAAGTCAAGTTCCACTGAAAAATCATTTTCTTGTCGTCACAATTTGTTCATATAATATCATATATTTATATATGACTCCAACATGCTACACCCTGACGCAACTCCCAGTCACAGTACTTCAAGCCCTTTGATTATTGCAGTTATCGATCCTGGATGGCTGGAAGTATATTTCCGGGGTAGCAGACGCTTGTTGTTTTGACGAATTTTCTCAATCATTTGAGCATTATGTTATTGAAAAGCATAATGCCATTTTATTTGGAAAGTATTGGTCAAATATACGTCAGTATATGACAAAATGCAGTCCCCAAGCAGGAGTCAAAATTTGGGACAAAGGAGTGAGCATTGTCAACGCTCTGCATCAAGGTAAGACTTCATATTTTGATGGATACGTTCGATGAATAAATGCAAGTCCTGAACGTATGCTATGAGTAATGGATGCACGTCTACAATACTCAATAGCAAATTGTCGTCGCAATGTCAATGATCATGCAATCTTTATTGAAGCAGTGAAAACAACCGTCGCGAAGTTACTACATAGCTACGTTTATTTGCCGACAAAACCTTCCCTGGCGTCTTGTCCATACTGCATGACTGTTTATAAGTTGTAATTTAGTGTACAAACAAATATACTCAAAATTCTTGCGTAACGATATTGATCCGCTTTATCGTTGTCATGGTTGCATATATTCCTTCGTAATTTCTCGGTTATTATCATGACCCTTTTCGATGCAGTGGAATTCCGAATGGATTTATATGTCTTTAGTTTCGTACCAGAATTCCCAGCAAAACTGTCTTTATTCTGTTTTCTTCATTTCGATTTTACCATCAACATGTTTGAATGGCCATCAAGCAACGTATTCATATGCTTTATTTTTTACACATATTTTAGAAATCTTCTCTGGAAGATTGATGTGTCCATTTCCGTATATTTCCAAGAACGATAACTCTCGACGCAGGTTTTTTTTCAATAAACGTTCTTCCAAAAGTCCAATTCCGGAACGTTCCGGGTATTAGAATGGCGGGTCAAAGAGGTCAAACGGGGTAAAAATGGCGTCCCGCTATATGAGGGCAAAGGGAATAAATTCTACTGGTGCTTATGATTGGAAAAAAGCCGAACGTGTCATAATCAACATTTTATCCCAGGTGGGTCATTTCCTAGCTGCGGAACCGTAGCTCTTATGGTCCTTGTGCTGATTTTTTGATAGTTGCGGACCATAGAGCTACGGATTTCCCCCTATACAAAACTTGCGACTCTGGCGACACGAATTTTGTCGCACGTTTCTTGGAGTTATTTGACAACCGGACGCCAAGTACGTGTATCGAAGTGTGTTCATTTCGTTTCCTTCAATATTTTTCTAATACTTACAACATTTAATTATGCAAGGTGAGTCATTATTTTCTATTTATAAAGGAAATTTGTCCAAATATAAACGCAATCCCGCCTACTTTAGTGGCCATTTTGAACATCGCAGTCACGTGACATTTCGAGCGGCGGCAATAAAAGCCAGATCATGTCCGGAACGGATATTTCAAAAATCATTAGGAATATTTCTTAAATGCAGATGAATTAATTATTTGTATTCAAAAAGCTTTGCAAAAACGAGAAATGTGGACATTCAAATCAGAGATGGGCAAAATATTTACTTCAGAATTAGACTGACTAGTGCTGCCCCCTGGCTCACTACGCTTTGCTCTGTTACGCTCAAGGGACAGATGAAGACAAATTGAAAAAAGAGGAAATTCCACTGTATGACGTCACAATGTCAAAAATAAACAAGACCGTCAATTTCAAACAAAACAAAAATAGTGATACGATTCAAAGAAACTAATTTGTTACAAAGTATGTTAAATCTTAGTTGCTTCTTTTTAACTTTCTATAAGTCCTTTCAGTTCCGACAATGCAAGTTGTTTACCTTGGATACGACCGGAAGTAATGAAGGGATTTCCTCGAGAAGTTATTTTTAAATATAGAATAACCAATCAAAAATTGTTTTGTATGCAAGCCAATGGAATTAAATGATACTGTTGTTTTTCGGACGGTTGTCTATATCTGTCTCTATATCTGTAAGATTCAACGGATTTGAGACAGGCTCGTCAGTCTACTTCAGAATATCCTTTCCGGATACGATTTTCATTTAGTCCCGCCTCCCAAAAAGTCTCGTTCCCAGTTAGATTGATGTCAGCAAGATGGCCGAAGGCGGTTTGACCCCAACGATGACGTTTGTTATGATAATGAGCAGGAAATGAATATTTATTGGTAAATAAATATGGAAGGTTGCGTATAAATATTTAAAGAAACGAAATACATAAATGAGATTGCTCCCGCTTGGCGTCCGGTTGTCAGACAACTCCCAAAAACGTGCGACAAAATTCGTGTCGCAAAATCGCAAGTTTTATAAAGGGGGAAATCCGTAGCTCTATGGTCCGCCAAATCAGAAAAATATAAAAGGACCTATAGAGCTACGGTTCCGCAGCTAGTCATTTCCAACCAAATTATTTTAGGTCAAGAAAATAAATAGGAGAATTCCTAGTTTACGCTCAACTGACGTCATGTACCAGTTTCCAGTAGATTCGGGGTAAGATGTCGACAATTACCCAAAAATTTGAAAGTGGAATATCGTCTATTCATAGTATGGGGAACAAAATTGCAGTTTCCAAAATATATGGAAGCTTCGCTTCCTATTAGACAAAATTGATAAAAATGTAAAAAAAGTGGACCTGAATCACGCCTCTTCTTGAACATCAACATAACCCTACGCCCTTTTTTCGAAAAATTTTTGAAAATGTTTTTGTTATTCACTATGACAAAAGTGAAGATAAACCAGAAATAAACTTGGAAATCGGAAATAAACTTGGAAATCTTTACAAATGTCTCAACATTTAAGACCTATACACAGTTTATTCAACAAAGCTATTATAACAAACCCATGTATAAGGAACAAATGAAAAAAAAATCCATTTAATGATTTAGTTTTGTTTTATTGTTGACTGGTTCACTTAATTGATAAAAGATTTGTTATCGATTCTACTATATAAATACATAGAATAGAAAACATACGATTTGTAGACAAGAACTCTTGAAATACAATGTTCTTTATTCATTTTCTTTCTTTTTATGTTAGGTAACAGTGGACCCACCTATATTAGATGGGGGAGAACGACATGCCAAGAGAATGCAACTCTTGTATACGATGGTATGTTCAAAGATATTTCAATGTATTTAAAATATTAACACAAATGTCTGATTATATTCGAAACATAGTGAATCAATTTTTTCAAGCACTGTTGAACAAACATAAAATTTCATAAAAGTAATTTTTAAATTTTCGAGGTTGGGTCAGAGTTTGGAAGGGATTTTTTTTGTAAATGAAGGACTATCAACAGTTCAGAAATCCTCGTTTTCTTCACCAATTAAGGGAGTATGAGCGTCAGATTTCAGAAGCATTCGATATCCTCGGGTTTTATCCATTTAAACAAAGTTGAATTTTTTTAACATGCATCTTATCTTCTTGGTTACAGGTCACTTTAAAATGCATAAAATAGACAATGGTGACTTCAAGGTGAAGAACAACTAATTGCTTAGTATTACCATGTATTTGTAGCGACTTTGTCTCTTTTGCATTTACTCCATATCCCTTCATTGTTAATGTATAAAATTTATCAACTTTCAATTATATTTTCATATATTTCAAGACATATATAAGACAGTTAATGGAAATTGAAGGAAAACTCTTGAGAAAACTGTTTCCCGCCAAAACTTTGACGTCTTATTTCTCAAAAATTCTTACATGGATTTTCAAAAGATTTTGCTTTTGTTGTTTTATTAGCAAAGCTCTTCAAAACAAAAGGTCAGAGTTTATAATTCTAATTACAAAATACTCACTAATTGCTAGACACTCTGTAACAAACCTGAGCTATTATGTGTGTTAACGTTTCGGATGTCAAATGCTGTCGTCCGCCAGTAGAAATTAATAATGGCGCTTCAGCGGGAACCTGTAGTTAAACAATATTATGATACTTTAGAAGATTTTTCTTAAAAAAAATTAATTTGACAATTCAATCTATCATATGTAAGATTTTTATTAATGATGCCAGGGTAACATTCACTAAAATTGTCATTTGGCTGAGAGGGTAACAATTTTTGCACTGTTACCCTCTGTTCATGGTCCAATGATTTTCAATAAATGAACATTCAGTATAATAAAATAAATAACATATAGCTGGGAGGGTGACAGAGCAGATTGTTTTGTCAACCTCTGCTTCGCATCGGTTGACAATGTTTTCTCGGGGTAACAATCTGCTCTGTCACCCTCCCAGCTATATGCTATTTATATAGTGTTATTTATGTCTTATCTTGAATATTAACAGCCAATTTTTCTCGACTTTTAAAGATCCAATTCATACCTATTTGTCCTTATACTTGAGGAGTGATAGCATTCTGATCGGACAAACGAATACCGAAGCTAGACGAGAGATTAGGGAATTCTAAAATAAAAAAAAGAAAGACAATAATTCTATGTAACCAAAATGAAGACAACATGATTAAGAAAAAACAAATAAACAAAATTAACAAGGATACCATAAAACAAAGGGACTAGCAGTGTGAATCCTTCACAATAACTAGTAGTATCATCCGATGCTTCGGAAAGTTTAAAATGATTTGCTCCACTACTCTATCAGAATAATTATTTTAATAGATTTTATTACCTTTTATCACTATTACAGATAGCATACACATCAGCATGGCCTGCACTTGAAAATTCTATATCACGAGAAAGGTTCGCTTGTGTAAAGCCCTTCTTAGGGGTTACTAGTACTTGATTTTCTTTGAATTATTGTGCTCCGCTAATATATTTTATTATCTATATCGAAATACATATTCATGAAGAGATATAAGTTGTTGAAATAACTAGTTTCAGATTTCAAGAATAAAAATAAATTCTGTAATGATATGTCAAGTTTAAATCGGTTTAAATCCGTTAGATAAATTTTCTTTATTCAACGTATGTTGAATAAAGCCCCGTGATATTTCCCGCCAAATTTTTTCGGAATACAATTCTCGGTGTTTATCTTTGATCATTAGAGAAAAAGATAACACCACTTTATCCCGATTATTACCATATTTTATCCACTCTCGATAGTTAAATTTAAAAATTTTAAAATGCTCGGCAAGCCTCGCAGTTAAAATTTTAAAATTTAACTATCTCTAGTGGATAAAATATGACAATGAACGGGATCTTGTGGTGTAATCTATATATATTCTACAATAAGTCGAACTTCGATAGCTCAAATATCAAAGGGAACGATAAAAACAGTTCGAGTTATAGGAGTGTTCGAGCCATCGAGGTCGATTATATTGAAACTTGAACAAAGGGATCACAAAAAGTGTTGGAGACATCAATTGTGTTCGAGGTATTACAGTTCGTGGCATCGAAGTTCTACTGTATATTATTTTGCGCTCTTTCCATTAACTTCTCTTACAAGTTAAAACCAAAAGTTTAGAAAAACAATTAGCCAGAACTGTTTCTAAGTTTTGAAAAGATTGGCATACCTTGCTTCAAAACTTAATAACGCTTGGCATGTCTTGCATTGAAAACTTTGAATAGGTTGGCTTGTCTTGCATAAACAACTTTAAAAAGCTTAACATGCTCGGATTAAAATTTTTAAAACGTATCTTAAACTAGAAAAGCCGAGCAAAGCTTTCTAATATATATACCGCTCCTTAATTTGATTCCAGAAATAAAAAGTTAAAAACAAAATTAAAACAAACCAAATTTTAAAATAGTTTCAAAATTTCATTGAATTTCACAAAGTGTGTACCACTATGGCAGACAGACGAACTAATGGAAACCATAATCACTATTAAACAGCATTCTTAAGCGGTTGTATAATAATAAACAATACGTGACTTTTGAAATAGGAACTCTCGAGTAATTGAAGGCAAAAACGATCTCCTCAAATACCAGTAAGAATGATAACTGGATTCCTGATCTATTGAAATAAATATGTACCACCATATACCACAAACTATTTATAAAATTGAAGTGCACTGATAATTTGTCCTACATGACGATTATCTAGCTAAATTTTAATTGACGAAAAAAAAAAAATAACCTGATTAAACATAAATCACCCTTAGCTCAACAGTGTTCATTAATTTTGATTCCCTCTCAAGGTATTGATGTATTGATTTTTTTTCGTATAATCATAGATTTGTTTCCGGAATGAACACGATACAAAAATCCCGTATTGTTAGGATGGTCGATACATAAAATATAGCGTAAGCCAGCATACCAGTTTTCAAGTATCACACATAAAATCAAACATTTCTGGATTTTAAATGTTTTAATTTTATCCGCACTGATGAAACATAAATTGTCACAGTATTATATTACAGAAGAATTGTCCAAACAATAAATTGTCTGTAAATTAATTTTTAGGATATGCAGCTGGTAAACATTATAACGAGGGTGGTTCTGGTGCAAATACGTTGTGTCTTCCGAAGGATCCAGAATGGAAAAAATACAAATCCACAACCGACCAATTTACCTCTAAAATTTATGGGCTTGAACTTGGTGTTATGTTCAGTGAACAACCATTACGTCCATTCCATGACAACGATGTGCCATGCGCTGTATGCAAGACTGTGGGCAAATCGGCTGTATTAATGATTCCGGGAAAAATGACTTGCCAACATGGTTGGCATAAAGAATTTTCTGGATATCTCGTTGCCCAGGCAAGCGACATAATACGTACTCCAACCGAGTACATTTGTGTAGATGGAAAAGTAGAAGCAGTTCCAGGAGGAAACGCAAATGACAATGAGGCCGTTGCTTATCCTGTGGAAATAGGGGGTTGTAAATCACTAAAGTGTCCTCCATACTTTGAAGGTAGAGAATTGACATGTGTAGTTTGTTCAAAATGAACATAAGCTGTTATATTTGTACCTGTTTTTGAAAAACATATTCAGGTGTACTCGATAACTTTTATTTTGTTAATAGCTCCGCCTAGGTAAAATTTCCCTGTCCTTGAGATGTATGCTTCGTTTATTTTTGGTGAATATAAAAAATCTTATCTAACATGTTTTGTGTGTTGACATTTAATTAGATATTTTTTTATTTTAATATATTAAACCAATTTTCCTAGCCAAAAATAGTTGTAACTAAGAGAAATTATTGTTAAGATGTACATGGAATGATCAACAAACATTTAAATATAGGATTTCTGTTATTGTCTGTGGTAAATAGGAATGTTATATTTTCATTCGAGGAAATGTTCAAACATGATCTTGAAAAATAACTCCGAATCTGAGAAAAAATATACAGAGGAAGAAGTGATAAAAATGTTAGAGTTTCTGATCGACAATATATTTGTCCAGTTTGGAGGACTTGTTTTTCAACAGACTATCGGAATTCCTATGGGCACAAACTGTGCGCCTCTCCTAGCCGATCTGTTTCTTCACTCTTATGAAGCTGAATTCAACGAAAGGCTTCTTCAAAATAAAGATAAAAGACTGGCACAATCCTTTAACTTTAGCTTCCGTTATATAGATGATATTTTGTCGCGAAACAACCCTCGCTTTGGTGATTTTCTTCATTTGATCTATCCAAAAGAGCTCGAAATTAAGGATACCACAGACACTTCTACATCAGCCTCGTTCCTTGACCTTCACCTTGAAATTGACAACAGACGGAGACTTCAAACTAAGCTGTACGACAAACGTGATGAATTCACCTTTCCAATAATAAACTTCCCTTTTCTTTGTAGCAACATCCAAAAAGCGCCGGCATATGGAGTTTACATCTCCCAGCTCATTCGCTATTCAAGAGCCTGTGTTCGATACAGTGACTTCCTTGATAGAGCCCGGTTGCTCACAAATAGGCTACTTCAGCAAGGGTACGTCACCCAAAACTTGAAGTCATCCCTCCAGAAGTTTTACGGTCGACATCATCATCTTGTGGACCGCTATGGGATATCTGTTTCCCACATGACAACAGATCTTTCCCTTTAAAGCTTAATTGTTGTTTCCTCGACCGAATTTGACTTTACTACCGGATTTGACATGTTCAACACGGCGGGTGTCTTATAAGAAGCAGGAGATGCTGACTCTACCGGTGCACCTGATCTCATCCATGGTTTTATATTAGGTCCGTGTTGTTCATCTTTGTGTGTGAGTGTCTTCATTTTTCTTTTCGGTGCTGTACCCATGTTGTGTCTTTGTTTTTTTCTGCCTTTTTTGTTTCTGGTGTTGCCATTGTCCTTGGATTGTTCGCTTTAGATTGACGGTTCGGTTCTCACTTACTTGATATATAAAGTTAAAAATGATAATATCAATAATGGCTGGAAATTATATCTACATGCCACAATCTGTCAGGAAAACACATTTAAGACAAAAAATAAACATAAACAACGTTAGGAACCGGACTTGGTACCGGCACCTGCAAAAGCTGGAGTTAGGTGAAACCGTGGTTAGAGATGTATGCTCTTTATTTTTCTTAGATATGGTGTACTTGTACATGAGATAATACCTCATACAGTTTGTTCAATTACTATTATCTAAATTTATGTAAATTCTAAAACCGAAGGATTAACCCCCTCCATCGTAGTTTTGTCCTTAGCTATATTTATTCGGTTTTCGTTTGGTTTTATGCATTTCAACATTATTTGAAATTATGGATTTCCTTAGTTTGGGTTCTAGTGCTGCTGATGAGGACTTAATTTCCGAAATGGCCATACAGCTCATTAAAATTATTGTGGTTGAAGTTAACATATGTGTAATGGTCTCATATTCATTTACTCGGTATTACTTATTATTTACTCCATATCCTTTCGTAAAATATTATGAGTACCAAAACCTCCGCTTCCTATAGCATAAACACGATCTTTATATAACTACTTCTCAACAATTTCTGTTTCAAAAGTAAACATGCATGACATTATACAAGCATACATTAACAATTTTTGTCGTATGTAGTAACAAAATAAATAATGCTGAGCAGCTGCTTGTAACAAAACATACAAATACTATAAATATAGTCTCTAACATTGTTTCCAGCTTATTACGTATATTTCTCACATCGAGATAGTTAAATTTTCACATGTTAAAGTTCGAGGTTTATCCGAGAACTTTAAAATGTGAAAATTTAACTATTGAGAGGTAAAAAAAAACACAGATTGAATATTTCTTCGGGATCATTGAGGGTTATGGATTTAAAGTTGTGAAAATTTCTGTATTGCGAATTTGTGGGGATAAGGTGTTAGGACCAATGATCTTCTGTATATTTTATTACTCTTCTCATTGTTAATTAAAGAATGAAAGGATATGGGGTAAATGAAAATAAGACAAAATACATGGTGAAACCAAGCAACTGAACAAAGCTTTTATTGTTGTTCCTCATCCTATTGCCACGAGGCCTTCAACAATGAGCTTTGCTAATACCTCATAGTAAGTTCAGGACGGTCTCTAGCACCGGTAGATGCCTTGATTAGCGACATAGCAGACACTGCGTCTATAGCTTTTGAGATCATCTACCTGAAATATCCTTCTTTTTAGGTAAAATTCAGACATCACAGAGTACTGTGATTTAAAATCTGAAATCTATCTCCAGATTCACGTTTGTCTTAGAAACTGAGATTTGGTTTTATTCTGATGTTTATTATACTATAGGGAAACAGGATAAAGAAAGGGGGTGTTTGAATACCCGTAAACCGGTTCAACCATACCGCTTGCTTTTGTCAGTGCCGGTGCAAAGTCCGGCTATCCCACGTTTCTATGTCTTTTGTCTGTTTGGTATTATTCTTGTGCGGTTCCCTGGTGAATTATGGCTTGTGATTGTAATTATCGGCCATTGTAGGTGTTTCATGTTATCTTTTCTTTTATAATTGGAAACAACAATATAGTTCAGATAAGCGTGTTTCCGTATCAATTGTTTTGTTGAAAACTGATGTCTGAATTTTCCTGTGTTTGACATTGCATGTTATGTCAAGAAAGGAAAGTTTGGACTCACTGCTCCTAAAAGGGTACTAGTATCTGATCGCTGGATAGTACATTAACACAAACTAGATAAAAGATTGCGGTATTCCTCTTAGAGATAAGAAAGAATACTGTTTGAATAAACGATAAAACTGTTAAACTTATAGTTCTGAATTCCTCTGTTAACATAATCGCTAACACAAAAAACAACAATGACTCAGCCTATATCTGCAGGTTTTATAGCATTGTCTTGTTGGAATTTTAGATTATGTAAAGAATCCTCGTCTTAAACATTGCTGTATTTTTCAAAGTTTACGTTGTCACAATCTGAATCTAAGCGGTACATTTGATGATATAATGATGATTAGTTGGGAACAAGGAAGCTAATGATGTAAATGAAGAGTGCTTGGTTACCCACTTGTCCATTACTGAAGGAGGCTCAAAATCAAATTAATTACCAAGTTTCTCCTTGTTTCTTTTAAAAAAAGACAAGATGTATGCTCTTTATTTTTCTTAGATATGGTGTACTTGTACATGAGATAATATCTCATGTGTACACTTTGTTCAATTACTATTATCTAAATTTATGTAAATTCTAAACCGTAGGNTTTTTTGAAATTATGGATTTCCTTTGTTTGGGTTCTAGTGCTGCTGATGAGGAATAAATTTCCGAAATGGCCATACAGCTAATTAAAATTATTGCAGTTGGAGTTAACATATGTGTTATGATCTCATGTTCATTTACTCCATATCCTTTCGTAAAATATCCAAGAGACACAATGGACAAATGACTTGATGGTAGAGGTCAGCAATAGACCATATCCAAGCTGTGGTATCAGGATTTACCGGACCACTTTTCAACACGTCACAATATAGATAACGTCACGTCATAAAGCATAAAACGTTATTAAACTGGTCACATGGGGCGGACATGTTTGTGACGTAGGGCGGACAAACAACCACTGGTAAATCTAAATACCAGAACTCGGATATGGCCTATTGGAGATTTGAACAAAATGAAGTCCTGTCGATGAAATGCTCAGTACCAATACAATGACATATAT
This sequence comes from Modiolus philippinarum, assembly GCA_002080025.1. Taxonomy (NCBI): domain Eukaryota; kingdom Metazoa; phylum Mollusca; class Bivalvia; order Mytilida; family Modiolidae; genus Modiolus; species Modiolus philippinarum. The sequence continues at coordinate 36,317 of MJUU01002749.1, read as the reverse complement.
TCATTCGACGAATACCAATTGAACAAAGGAGTAGTATTTACAAAAATCGAAGACAAAATTTTGACATGGCAAAAACGACGTTGGAAAAATGACGTTGGACAGCTACAAAGCACAAAAAAACCACACACACAACGTTCAAAACCAAGGCGCTCACAGTGTGAACTCCCTTAAAACTGAGAGTGACATGAGGTGCTCCGGAAGGGTAAGCATGTCCTGCTCTGTTAAACCCAGTCACAACATCGACTTCTGTTTCAATGCTCATATGCATATAAAACATGCAAATAAATATATGTTGCGCAGTGGCCAAATTTACAAGTACAAATGAAATAAAAATAGTAAAAATAGGCCACAATAAAAAGGTAAAAAGGACAAAATATAAAAATGAAAAAGAAACTCAAAAGTACAGAAGGGAGACAAAAATACAAGCCGACATTTTCGGCGTTATCGAATTCGACTGCGGACAATCCAGAACAAGAGAAAGGGGACCCACTGGCATGGACTGTAACATAATTCAAATGTATAAAAGTCATGCTCAATCCTGAATTTGATCCAAAACGAACATTGAAACATTTTTTTTTCTATGAACTATGAAAACGCGCAATTCCATTGTAGGAATAGGATCACAAAATAAACTTTTTCTTTACATTCATGCCAAAGAATCGAACAGTGAAAAAAAAGTGGATGAATTTTTGTAGTTGTGTTTCATCTGCGCTTGTTTCTATAAGGGCAGTTACGTGCATGCTGTGGATAATGATCAACTACTGGTAAATCTTTTCTTTTGATCACGTTCTGTTTATGTTCGACACATCATCCTATCTTTCACAGGCTTACCCACGATGATCATCTTAAAGTTAACATCAAACAACAAAAACTACATAGTGCACGTGTAGCCATTTTTAATAGCATGTGCCGGTTTTACTAGTACTTCTTCACTTTCCAAAAGAGAAAGGCAACTCAAACAGCGACATCCCTCACATGGTCTATTGCATTTGTACTAACAGTGATTTCGTGGAGTAGCACCTTCAAAGAACTAGATACATGGTGTTGTTTAACCTTCTTCTCGTTTCTGAAGGCCGCAATACGAAAAAAATCCTGGCAAATTGCAGACATTTGTTCGTCTTTGAGGACGAAGGATTTGAAGTTGTGAATCAAAATGTTTTTGATAGTCTCGTTACGAGGGTGGTCTTTTAAGAACTAACGGGACACGGTCGTCGGTATTTCTCACCCTCTTCTCAATATCCTCCAATTTGGTCACTCAGGAAACACAGCTCGATCCAAAACTTTGCCTGGGTAGCATCTCTCAACAAAAAAATAATTTCATTCTGTTACAATAAGTCTTGATCGCCACTTCAAATACGACGAGGTCGCGAGAATTGTAACTTTGTGACTTTGGATTGGCATCATAGCTTGACTTAGGGTGACAGGTCCAATGATTTAGGCAGCACTGAGCGTCTGTCTGTTAATAAAACACTTCTCCTATCCGTATTCATGAAAGGACTAATCTAGCGTGGTCAGTAGAAACACTTCCAGATTTTTTTCGTGAAGGTTTTCCTTCCGTTAAAACATTGTAAAACTTGGCCGAATATATATTTTTGCTATTTTCGTTATGGACATCTATTGTACTTTATGTACCTGCATATGATTTCTAACTAAATGTCGGATTAAAAAAAAACATAAGCTAGATGGCCTAGTGGCCTAGTGGTCTAGGGCGCTGGGTGAAGAGCAGTATGTATTGCTGTAGATGTCACACTGAACATCAAAGCTTTTTTGAATCATTGAATGGGAATTATCAAATGTATGGCGATACAAAAATGCAGATCTAACATTTAGGCTGATTTTCGGACGTCTGCAAATAGACCTGTTATCACTGTCATCAAAATGAATACCAAAATCAAAAGGAAACATTCAAGCAAAGTAGCAGGAAAAGTATCAAAACATATCCAATCATTGTAGACAGAAAACGGTAATAGGACAAACACTAATGACAGTTTCTAAATACTGCAAAGTTGAATAAAATGGATCCAACGTAAAACTGTTCATAATATCTGCCTGCATGTAAAATGGACAAATTCAAATCTTTGAAGAGTAACAGGTGCACACGCGTATATTTTCCTATATCAGTTTAAACGCACTTTGTTACTCCGTCAACATCTTTAGGGTTGAAATATCAACTTCCATTAAATGTATACAAATTGACGGAATTTTTACATGTCTGTCCTTGCAGAAATTGTATAAGTTCCAATGAGTAAGTGACAGCTTGAAGTTGAACCTTTGCCCTTTAGGCGTATGTTAAAGCATCGAATAATGCAAATTTTCGAAAATATAGGGTTTGTTTATTTGTTTTTTGTTTTGTCATAAAGTTCACTCAAGGGCTTAGGGGCTAATGCAAAAACAAACTACACACAAAAAAAAAATAAATAAATAAAAAAAACATTTCCAATAGTAAAAAGTTTTTTTTGCAATTCTTTATTTTCAGAAAAAAAACATTAGTGTTATAATAACAAAGGAAGTATGCATTGAAGAAAAGTACATATATAATCGTGTTAATGAATAGTAATATAATTTATTATATTTCAATAAGTATTGACAATTATATATATGATATAATTGTGTGCTCAATCCTCAAGTGCAGCAGATATAATTCTCCATTTATTTTCTACAGTCTCTCTTCTTGCAACTGGCAATCTTTTCAACTGATATTTCTTTTTTGATTTGTTCTTTAATGGATACTAAATTAGGTTTTAAGCATTTCAACTTACATGTATAAATGTAGTATTTGACAATCAAAAGAATATTGTCAGAAGTGCAACCAAATATAATTTCAACCGGATTGAATGGAAATTGAATACCTTTTTCAGAGAACCAGTTATGGAGAGAAAGCCAAATGTTTTTAGCTGTGTTGCATGTCCAAAAAAGATGTAAAATACTTTCTTTAAATTCACCACAGAAACTGCAAAGTTCAGTTTCCTTTATCTTGCATTTAAATAAAAAGGAATTTGCTGCGATAATTCTGTGTATAATTTTGAACTACAACATACTCAATTTGTTATTTTTAGAAACCTTAAAAGGAAGACAAAAATATAGCTCCAATTATCAAAAGAAAGATCTAGTTCTAACTCCAACTTACTGTTTATTTTTAGTGGTTCTTCTGCATATCCTTTCACAAAATTGCTGGAAATTAATTTGCAAATTTTTGGATTTAATTTTTCTTGTTTAACATGTCATCTTCAACCGTTGTCAATTTGTCTTCCTTTTTCATTTTCCTTCCATTCTTTTGGAATTGAATGGATTATTCCATAATATTCAAGGTATGGGCAATGCAAGTCATATTTTTCTTTGAACTGCTCATAACTCAAAAATCTGATATTATCATCAACAAGATCGTTGACAAAATATATGTCATTCTCACACCATTTGTGATAAAAACATATCTTTTTATTAATAACAATATTTTGATTGAACCATATGTGTTGACTCAAGATACTCTGTTTGGATTGTGTTTCCTTCAATTTTAACCAATTCAACAGGATATCTCGCCAAAAAGGATTTAAAGAATTAGCAACCCTCTGGATGCCATCTTTATTCAACAAAAATACTTTTTCACCTCCATATTTTTCTAACTTTCTAGTAATAAGAATTTTCCAGGGAGAAAAATTTAAAGGATCAAGTAATTTATTAATCCATGACATCTTCAATGAATAGCAAAAGGATTTGACATGTGGGACTTTCAATCCTCCCTCGCAATAGTCATTAATTAGGACATTTCTTTTTATGCAATCCGACTTTCCATGCCAAAAGAAGTAAAAAAAGGTCTTTTGTATATCTTCAAAAATGTAGTCTGGAGGGTTTGGTAAAACAGTAAACAACTGAATTAAGATCGGTAATGCCAGAGATTTGATAACCGTGACTTTTCCCATAACTGTTAACTCTCGATATATCCAATTGTTTAAAAATTTATTAACAGACAGAATTTTGTCATGAAAATTTTGTAAAATTTTATCCTGTTTTGTCAAATCATAGTTAATTCCCAAAAGTTTAAATTTCCCTGTGTGATTCCAAAATAGATTTTTTTCAGGAAACATTACATCCGTACTTCCGAATCTTGAGCCTATCCATATCGCTTGAGTCTTATCTAGGTTTACTCTCAGACCAGCACATTGAGCAAATTTATGTAATGTATAGAGAGTTTGTTTTAATGAATCAGGATTGTCATCTAAAGTCAATGACGAATCATCGGCATATTGACTCAGTAAGAATTCAGAGTCATTTATTTTGATCCCATTAATATTAGGATCATTTTTAAGAGAACAACTCAAAAGTTCAAAGACTAAAATAAATAAGTAAGGAGACAGAGGATCCTTGACGTACACCTCTTTCCAAATTGAAGAATTCTGAGCAATGACCATTATTCGATATACAACTCATGATTTTAGTATAAAAACTTTTAACCCATTTACAAAGATTTTCGCCAAACCCATAAAACTGTAATGTACTTTGTATAAATGACCATTCAACAGAATCGAATGCTTTTTTCAAAATCTTAAAGAAATAATAATCTAGGAATGTCTTCATCTTCTGTAGTTTCTAAAATGTCTAGAATAGTACGCGTGCACTCACCAATGTAACGACCTTTTAGGAATCCCTTTTGAGTGTCACTAATTATTGTCTCCAAAGCGGGTTTAATTCTATTAGCAATGAATGCAGATCCAATTTTTACATCACAATTAAGTAAAGTAATGGGTCTCCAATTTTTTAAATAATATTTACATTTATCCTCTTTTGGTATACAAGTTATAACACCTTGTCTTTGACTTCCTGATAATTCCCCTTTTTGATATCCCTCATTTAAACTACTAAGTATTTATTGAATAAATGTGACAGTCATTCCAAAAAAAATTATAAAACTCTGCTGTAAAATCATCTAAACCAGGTGACCGGTTATTTTTTCAATTTTTTACTGCAAAGAGACATTCCTGGTATGTTAATAATCCTTCACACACATATAGTAAAATAGTAAAAAGTTGGCTTCATATGATGTCTCTAATCTAAAAATATGTTATCAATACAATGCACATTATTTCTATTGACGTATTTACCTTATACACGCATATATATCATAACAAATATTACATGGCCATTTGTATTCATTACAGAAGATCAAACTATACGCATACTTACTAATATAGGGACATTTCATTACAATATGATACTTTGAACAGGTAAAATGTTATCTTAAGAATCTTACTAGAGTATAAATTTTAGTTGTTTCTTAAGCATAACAACTTCTTTTAAACATTATTTTACCGACAACACTGAAGATTCACAACTGACAGAACTGAGCGATGTTATTGTGTGTATCTACTTTCTTAACATTTGACCTTCTCAGTCGTGATAGAACCTGTCTTGTGAAATATCCCTCAAAATCTATTTGAAATACACTCCCCATTGTTACACATTGTTTTACATTGTGTCATAATAGAAACAATTTCTACAACTTTCACACGTTAATCATGAAATTTCGCATATCTTGTTCGATCAATTTCAAATGCTGAAACAATGAACCAAAAGTGTCAAATATCACTTCAACAAAATATTTCAGATTTTATTTTTTTTTCGAATATTAACGGCAGTAAAAAAAAACAAAGTACTTTATTAACTAATGGCTCTTTCCTAGATTAGTAAGATTGCGTGGCTCTTACTTTTTCCGACCTCCAAACGGTGGTAGGAATTTTCACTTTACCATTTGCAACACTTTGCTAGGTCCAATCTTCCATGTGCTTAAGTCAAATAAAGCTGCGCTTTATCTCGCCGTTATTCGTGAACATTATTTCGTACCGATACAACCTCTTTTATCTTTGCAGTGTGCATAGTGTATAATGGCATGTGCTCCCCCAATTTGTGATATATGTGATGGCCGCAAAATAAGCAAGCCGTCAGTAGTTTGGTGTTCCGAATGTGAGGAAAAGCTGTATGTTCAATGCAGCTGATAAACATTATAACTTTGGTGGATCTGGTGCAAATACGTTGTGCCTTCCGACGGATCCATAATGGGAACACTACAAAGACCGAACAGACCAATGGACCGCTAAAATGTATGGACTTGAAATTGATAGTAAGCACGCACTACCATTCCATACCTTCGTACCAATAATTCGTACTAATTGATAGTAGGCACGCACTACCATTCCATACCTTCCATGACAACCATATTCAATGCGCTGTTTAAAAATCAGTAGTTCTAATGATGCCGGAGAAAATAACTTGCAATGTTGGTTGGCATAAGGAATATTCCGGATATCTCCTTGCCCAAGCAAGCGACAACAAGCGTACTGCAACTGAGTACATTTGTGTAGAAGAAAATTTAGAAGCAATTCCAGAAACAAATCCAGATGACAATGAGGCGATTGCTTACCATGTAGAAATAGGGGACTGTAAAACATTGAAGTGTCCTTCGTACTTTCAAGGCAGAGAACTGTAGTTCAAAATGAAAAGCTATTGTATTAAGCTTTAACATATCCCTGCCCTAGCGGTCGGTATAATGATCATGGTGTCCGTCCGTCTGTCCGCCATAGGGTACCTACTTTTGGCGACATTGTCAACTCCTAATAGACGACTCGATGAATTTCACTGCAACTTTCAAAGAATGTTAAGTACATATTGCCATTATGCACCAGCTTTTTGAAAATCTTATTTGATTTTCTTTCCTTAATTTTTTCTGAAATAAAATGTGGAGGGGTTGGGGTATGATATTGATAAGCTTTGTTCACAGTTTTTCTAGTTTTTTTTTAAATACTTTAGTTACATTTTCTTCTATATCTTTGTTATTTCCAATTGTATGTGCGAAATCTTGCTGTGGTATTGTTTTTCTTGTGATTATGAAAAGTAAGATGCTGCATGTAATGTGGGAGATTTTTATTTAGATATATTTAATATGAAATATTTTACGAATCTGCTTATCAACAATAATACCATTATGAAAAAGATTAAGACATAAGAATTCGGTTTTTGTTTGTTGCAAACAAGAATGTTATTTTTCACATTTGAGACAAACTAGTGCCTATTTTAGCCGTTTGAGAATTTCACGAGAGAAAGTATAATATGACGTTATCAAGATATAGCTGACGTCAACTATTGTCTAATGGTACAGAAATTGTTTTTTTTTTTGCTTATAGATATGAGAACAGTAATCAAACACCGTTAATGCTATTCTCATACACACTCAATAATACTTCAATAGATCTCTGACTCGACAAGCTTCGTCAGAGAAATGAAGAAATCATTCCTTGGCTGTCTGAGATTTCTCGATCTTGCACTTTCAACGGTGTTCGATTATACTAATTTTCATTAGATGTAATTTTCGGTGTTTGATTTCTGTGTCAAAGTCATCACGCATATATAACATGCATAGTTTTACAATTAACGTTTGCATCTTGAGCAACCCGTATGCAGAAAGAAAATAAACAATGCTGTGAAGCACTTCATAACAGAGCACAAGGGGATAATAACAAAATTATCGAACAGAATTGTATAGAACCAAGAGGGAAAAAAGGCAAAGCAGGCGGCACAGAGCACCAATTATTTTTCTATAGGCTCCAATACCAACATTTTGAGTTACTGTAAAAGAGATTATTTTTGCGTGGTTTAAATTTTACGATTTTGATTCCGTAACCTATTCGCTGGATTTTTTTTTCTCGCAATTCTCACTTACGCTTCAATATGTTTGTAATTGAGTTATATGTTTTTTTTACTGCACACATAAATTTCTTTAACACGTTGGCTTATACGATAAGACGATAAGGGATAATACGAATGAACAATTTATGCCATAAGAGGATAATTTAGCGTTATAAATGTAAAATAATTTTATAAAGTATTCTGCATTACGACACTTTTTTGGGGATATGTAAGACCTGTTATTCTGTCATTGATATTACTTTTCGTATTTGTTAATGTTGGGTGCACTAAATAGCAGAAACTGAGTCAACAGCTATTGAGATCACCACCTTGAATATCTTCTCTTCAGGAAAAACTCCGACTTACCGAAGTAGCGCTACGAGCGAACGCATCATCAATGAATCTCTTGTATGAAAACTTTTAAAATATCAGCCCAGTGAACTCAAAAATGATCTTTTTCTCAATAATAGCATTTAAATTCTTCTGTATTGCCTTGAATGTAAACGGAAGATACCGAGAACGTGTATAAAAATGTAACTTTTGACCATCTCTCTTGTTTGAAAAGTGGAATCCATTTTCTGTGACAATCGTTTTATGAATACATGTCGTGTTGAATTTTGACTGAACAAAAAGTAGCCTTTGAATATTAAGACAAATAAAGTAAATATGGTGATTATTCAAATATTTTAAAAGATATATTTTAATCTTTTATCGTGAATTTAACATTGCTAAAATATATTTTATACAACATTACATCCAATCTGATACAGAAATAATTCATGGCCTCAGGTGGTTTGTTGGAGATTTACATATAAAGGTGCACATTATTTTCATTCATATTTTAACTGAAGCGAGGGTTGAAATAAACGAAAATATTGTGCACTATATGTAAATCGACTTCAAACCATCGTCGGACATGAATTATTTCGATTGTAATATGACACTTAGTGATCGAGGCGGACTAACGGTGTCCAATGAAACAAGTTATATCAAAAGTTTCGCTGACGTTTTCGTGAACAAAACACATTATGACGTCATAAATTTCAACGTTAGGGGTTGCCCGTTATGGATTTGGATATATACACATAGTTGGTTGTTATATTAGAATAATTACATCTAACTGTCATCAGAATGGCCATCACTTGATGTCGCAAAGGCTTGAGCATAGTTGACATTGAACTGTATATGATGTACATTTAAATATCTTTCATTGACGATTAAACTAAATTTAGTCAAAATGTTTCGTTGAAATGCTTCCTTTTGATATTGCCAGTTGGACCCTTTAGCGATTCTTCAGAGATCTCAAAAGATCTGAAACTGCTTTAATAGTTTTGAAAAAAAAATGGTATTTGATTGTTCCATATGTAAAGAATTAGCTGACATCTTGTCAGCGGATCCTTGAAATATCCACCAGCTTGGAACATAATTTAACATTGAACCTCAGGGTGATAGGTTTTCAAAAATCAATCCTTCTGATTCTTCTATACTCAATGAAATATAACCTGATTAAATGATATTGGCAGGACCACTTAAAACACTGTTACTCACATGTCAGCCCTTTCAATCCATGATGCATGTAAATGAGGAACATAGTAAAACATTATCCTTGTATATTATATATAGTCGGTGGGCTCGAATCACTTTCCATAAACCCCACTTCTGAACCAGACCGATAATGTGTAGTCCTTCTATGTTCCCTCTTCAGAATAAAACATGTTAATATTAATATAAAACAACAGCAATAGAATACCGAAGGAGCAAGGGAAGCGATGACCACAAAAATCGAAGTCCAAAGACATGGCAAAAACGGCAACAGAGAAAAACAAAGATAAAACAAAGACGTGAGCTAGCTACAATGAAAAAGTAAAATAAAAGCAAATAAAAAGATAACTTCAAGAACTAAGGCAATCATAGTGTGAACTCCCCATGAAAACCGGGAGTGACATCAGATGCTCCAGAAGGCTAAGCATGCCTTGCCCAGCTAGAGGCACCCGTTACTTTATCAGTAAGGCATGTATTTCTTTATAGTTCCGTTTGGTAGCGGATTGGTTAATGTCATTTCTAACCCTTAGACAAAACCAAATTAAATCCATTGTATGTTACTCCTCTAACCCTTAAACAGTACCATGGTAAAATTTTGAAAAGCTTTTGTAATTCTCTATAGTAATCAAACATTCAAAAAGACGTTTCTATAGCGCAAACATCATTAACGAAGACAAAACTAAAACATTACAGTATGATATACAACAATGTACAAGACAACACAAAAAAACTAATGCACTGACAGTGAAAACCGGGAGTGACATCAGGCGCTCCAGATGGGTAAGCATGTCCTGCTACGCTAGCAGGCATTACCAGGATTAGGGCCACTTTTATAGTACATCACGCAATTTTTGCACGTGTATCAACAAAATATTTTTTTTTTCAAAATTAACATTATTTTTTTTGGGGCAGAAAGCCTCCGACAGGAATTTTTTTTCATCATTATGGCAGCCAAAATATTTTTTTCACATAAAATCGGCTCCAGATTATTTTTTTTCAAAAAAAAAAAAAAAAAACCATAGCCCCCTCCCCCCCTTCAAGTTAAATGGTCGGTCCCTTATAAGAGCAAACAAAAAGATTTGAAACTGATTAGTGGAAAATCGCAGTTTACGTTAATCTCGAATTTTAAATATATTTGAGATTAGATAAGAAATACATGACTTTGTATTGTAGATATTTTTCAAAGAATAAAAGAATATGTATAAAAAATTAATTATCTTGTTTTTTCAAGAGGTACAGTGATTTTAACATTTCAATCTTTTCAAATATGAATCATAACACTTCTTATTTCTTTAAAACTAGGAAATTAATAGCACTATTTTTTTCAATAAATTGGTATCCCTATTTCTATTTTTCATATACACAACGGAATACGGTTTTTCAATTAATATTAAAGGTGTAAAAACAAGCATTCAACGGAAATAATCTAAATGAAACATCGCCTTTTTTAGTATCAAGTGTTAGTAGTAAATGTGAGCCATACTTTCTTTTTTGAAAGACTTAAGTTATTCTATTTTATACCTTTAAGCACTAGGTAATTGTCATGTTTAAATAACGGCAGTAGAATACAGAAGGAACAAAGGGGTGAAATTCACAAAAATCGAAGTCCAAAGACAGGGTAAAACGAAAACACAGAAAACAATGACGTTAGACACAAAAACAATGACTTTTGACAGATACAAAGCACAGAAACAGAAATTACAACATTCAGAACAAAGGCACTCACAGTGTGAACTCCAGTGAAACTGAGAGTGACATCAGGTGCTCCGGAAGGGTAAGCATGTCCTGCTGTGCTAACAGCACCCGTCACACTGTGAGTGATTCAGTCCGGGAAAATGTCAAAGTCGGTAGTCAAATCCGGGAGGACGTGAATCTAGCTGAAAATGTCCACTTTCATTTGGGATACTGACACGTCATATCTTTCAATGATGCTATGGTGACACCCATAGAATTTCTTGAGGGATGAAATTAACAAAGGTTGAACAAATCCCTGACTAAGCAGCTTTTGGGACAGTGTTTTTGCACTGTTCAAAAAATCAATGTACAAACAACATGCTCGACAGTATTTAAGAATGATCATGACAAGGCTAATAACAAAAATCTGTTTCTAAAGAAAGGGTACTAACACTTGATGCAAAAGTACCAATAAGGGTTCTTGTATCAAAATTTATCTTCTTTATTTTTCAATCAAAAGAATAATACAAAATGGTAATTTTCTTTTTGTTTGTGTTTCCTGTTTCTCATTACAAACATAAATTCTTATTTGACTTTACTACCGGAGTTGACATGTTCAACACGGCGGGTGTCTTATGAGAAGCAGGAGATGCTTACTCTACCGGTTAACCTGAACTCTACCATGGTTTTATTGTTCATTTGTGTATGTGTGCGTGTCATTTTTCATTTCTGTGCCATGCTCGTGATGTGTCTTTGTTTCTTTGTTTTTCCGATGTTGCCATTGTCCTTAGATTGTTCAATTCGGACCGATGGTTGGATTCTCACCTACTTATCTACCACAAATTTTTTATCCAGTATGTTAAATGTGTACTACTAATAATAATGACAAGTGAAAGTGAATGGTAATACCCAACATCTGTGTAAAGCATCAATTTTTTTAAATGAGTCAATCACTCAGTAGGGTGTGTAAGTTTCGTCATGTGACTCACGAGAATCCACGATAAACAGCCAATTCGAAAACGCTCCCGCGAAAAGATGACGTCTGAGGATTATGACGTTCAAATATTTGTTAAAAATGTAATTTTTGTATCCCGGAAGTTCTAAAATTGTACGAGTCTTACAAGGCCCTATTTACAGCATCCAATCAAGTTTAAATGTTCACGTATCGTCTGCCAACTAAAGCAAAATATCAAATGTGTAATATGTTGTTTTGACTTTACTGGAGACAACACAAACCCAAAGAAAGGAGAAATCACTTAATCTTTATATAGACGACCTTCAGTTAAGAGAACAGTCGAAAAGTTATAGACTCTATAAATAAATGGGCGCCTTCCTTATTTTCTCAAGTTTTTACATAGTAGCTCATCCCCATATTTTTTAAAATATTCATGACGCTTGTTTAGGAGCCGAAAGGTCCACAGCCTTAGCTAGAAGACCTATGGTTAGCAATTAAGTTACAAATGATTCTTGATAAAAACGGGGCAGTTCCAGACATCAAGCAATGAACAGTGTTAAAATATGGGTGACGAAGGGGTTAAGGGTGTAGACCCTTTTCCTATTAATTCTCTCCTATTTTGCAATTTTTAACAGTATCCAATGGTAGACAAATCAAAGATTCAGGAAAAAGTATTGTGTATGGATTTCGTTATTACACTTACGTGTCTATTGAGAAAGTAGGAACTTACATGTCTATAGAGAAAGTAGGAACTTCTGTGTCTATAAAGAAAGTCGGAACTTATCATCTGCTGAGCAATTAGAATACATTAAAAAATAAAAATCAAATTGTGGTAGGATAGCAGGTCCTTTCAAAACCTGCCAATATCAAATTTACAAGTATTCCAAATAGGTCTTGTTTCAAAGTAAAATAGGGGTTGTCGAATCAAAACATATTTGCCATACCCATGCAATAACCGCATCAAGTATTTTATTGACACCGTCCCTTGCATCGTAAAATATACATAAAATATACAATGTTATGCAAACGCTAAGAAAATTGGGAAAATGTAGCGATTGGAAACATTGACATAAAAACATATTAAGCTTGCTTAAAGTAAGCAAACCGTAATTCATTTTATTACTGAATTATATCTTATAACCTAGTAACCTATACGGGTGCCACGCGTGGAGCAAATCATGCTTACCCTTCCGGAGCACCTGATGATACTTCAGTTGTTTAGAGTTTCTAACTACTAGTGCTTTAGTTGTGTGATGTTCTTGTTCATTTATGTTCATTTGTTTTGTCTTTGTCACGCTGTCTCAATTAATATTGTATATGATTGGCTGTGATTTTGGATTTTGTAATCTCCACTTCCATCATTTTTGCTTCGGTATTCGTTTGCCGATATATACATTACTCCATTCATTCATATACTTCTGTAATAAGTTAAGCAAAATGCAAAATCTCGGACCTAAATTACGATACAAGGAATTTCCTAGTACAAAAGTGTTACTCTTAGAAGGGGAGATGTTCAATCTCGACAAGCAATTTCCGTTTACTCTACCCATAGTTAATACTTCAGTGAGTTTGAACAAATATTTGCTACTCAAAATTATTTGTTTCTTCATATACATTATATTTTAAGAGAAGTTTAAAAAAGGATAATTATGGGGAATGGGGAAATGAGGACGTGTTTTGAATAGAAGAATTAGTTGGAAGTTATAATTACAACCATACTATCTGTCCGATATTACTTTTTCGGGAGATAAAACAAGACTTTTTGTAAACTATCAAATATTTACCAGGTGGGAAAAAGAGACTACAATTATTATTCACCCAATTACATGCAGAAATGGTATAATTCATAGCTTTCAGAAAAGGGAAGCTGCTCAGCACAGTAGTGTGCAAAAAAAAAAGAAAAAAAAAAACATTATGTTTCTTGGATCATCATATTTATGCATCGATTTGTCCAGTTTGTAATACTTCCCAAGAGAAAAACGTTTGAAATGCAGAAAATGAATTAACAGTAACTTCGGTATATGTTATTTATTACCACTGGGCCGATGCCTCTGCTGGTGGACTGTTAGTACCCGAGGGTATTCACCAACTCAGTAGTCAGTACTTCGGTACTGCCCCGAAAACCGATTTGATTGAAACTTGCAATATCTAAATTTTACAAAATTTTGTTTAAAACTATCTTCCTCATGCAGAGTTCTGTCCTTAACTGAATTTTGGATTTTCTATTTAGATCATTTTGGTTATTTGTTCTCTATCAGGTTTTACACGTTTTTCAGTTAATGAACTTCCAAATGTTTTGGTTTTATCTGCACTGATTAGACATGAGTTGTCGAAATGCACATATGCAGAAAATAAATTAACAGTAACTTCGGTAATTTGTTATTGATTTGCATTTGATCACAATTTAAAAATTAATTCAGCCACTTAAAGGTTATGTGTAGAGGTGGTGTTAATTCAAATGCAGAAACAATTTTGGCACCCTTTCTTAATATGTTTTATTTATTAGATGTTTAGGTCCTTTAGATTCAAGGTCCTACTTTAAAAATTTTACATTGTGCGACATTAAACATCATTCACAATAGCACCATATTAATTAGTCATCTTAACAGTAAATTTATTATCAATCTCCAATTAACTTCAGAGATAATATTTAAGTTTTAACATTTGTTTTTATTGTGAAAAAAAAATTCTAGAAGGACAACAAGTGTAGTGGTTATTTACATTCTTCTTAAATTAGTCTGTGAATTCACCTTTTTATCTGCTGCAGTATTGTAGACGAGGAAAATATAGGATCTAACATGAATATCCTCTTTGTTTTTTTTATTCTAGAGGGTAACTATATTGTACAGTTTTTTATGTCTTAAAAAGCTAATAATGCAATCACAGAAAAAAAAATTTCATGAGACAGAATCAAAATAAATTAACCAATGGCTAAAACCGGTCACAGAACTTTTTACAATTGTAATTTTGTTTTTAAGAACGCAATTTTACACCTGCTCTGAAAGTTTGTTTATTTATTTGTTATGATTATTTAAATGGAATACCCATTATAATTCATTTTAAAGACTTCAAAAAATTAATTATCTAAAATGATAAATAAATTCATTGAATGAAATATCAATTATCTAAACATATTAAAGGCTGGGTGTAATCTTACTTCCAAGAGTCTTGATACAAGGAATCGGTACCATTTGCCCAATTCAGCTGTTATCATGTCGAGTTGGTTGATAAATTAAAGGTTACGGTATCGTAAGCCTAATTCTGCTGTCACCATCTCGGGTTGGTTTGACAAATAAATGGTCAACCAATAAATGGTAACTGTGAAATTAGCAGGGGCAAGGTGGCCGAGTGGTTAACGCACTGGACTTTCAAACAAGATGCCCGACACCACCGTGGGTTTGAATTCTGCATGTGTCGAATTTCAAGGCACAAACCATGGCTCATAGATTTCGTCGATTTTCCAGCCTTAGATTTCGGACTTTCTTCTCTACAAGCCTAACAAGTATACGAGAAGTCCACATCTGCTAAAACAAGCCATTGGGCTTAAAAGCTTGTATAAAGCCTTTATTCATTGTTGACTTGTTAAAGGTGCACTCCTTTAATTTCCGCTTACCTTAGGTTACCGTAGCCTCGTTGTACTGTCACAACCTCGGTTTTGGTTGGCTTATACAAGGCTACGGTAATTTTAGCTTAGTTCCACTGTTAGAACCTCAAGTTGGACTTGTAAAAAGTAACGGTTTTAAAACTTTCGATGTATTCATTTCCATTAAAGCACATCCTACAATTAATATTCCATCTCACAATCAGATAAGTATTCCATCTCTCCAATAACTTTTTTCCTGCTACTGATATATCTCTATGGCAAACATAAGGCCTGCCTTTTTAATTCTTGTTCAATTATGAAACTTCCGTAAACTTAAACTGTACTCAAAGGTAACTTTCTCTGTAAGGTAGCGCACATCCAGGGTGCTACACTGATTCACGTCTATTATAACAAATTTCCTCATTATCTAACGACATTAATTATTTTATTTTCTTTCATGTCGAGTGTTGAATTAATTCTGGACCATTTTTTTTACTTTTCAGTAGTTCATTGTGCCTCCCATATATTTCCACCGAAATGTAGAGCTCTTAACTCTTCATCAGTCTGTCAAGATGAAACTTACAGAGATTTAAAGAGGTTCGTTTACTACCAAATCGAGAAGAGTATTCGGGGTTAGTATCAATTAAAATGTTATCCTGATATTTTTGTTATGTTATCTTGCCTTGGAGCAAAATAAGTTACGCTGAAGAATTGATTAAATTTTTTTATACATTGAAATTGCATAGCTGCCACATGAAGAAAAGAGAAACAGAACTCGTAATTTTTAAATATTATTTCACAATTACGAAATATTATTTCACAATTATGAGATACAATTTTTTCATATATTATTCCATGATAATGAGATGACTGTAATGACAGCTGCCCGTAGACTTTTTCGAATTCTTTTATAAATTTACTCATTAAAAAAGAAATATAATCTGTGTAACACAAAACATGAAATATCTAGTGAAAAAAAATTAAAAAAGTTATTTTAAATGATCAAGGCCGCAAGTTTTTTTATTGAGTCGTAAGTACTGAATAGGAGATAATATCTCGTTATTTAGAAATAAATATCACAATAGTGATAAATATGAGATAAGTTTTAGTAATGAAGTGATAGTATCTCGTAATTATCAGATAATATCTGATATTTATGAAAATAATTTCGTTATTGGTAATTAGAAATAGGGATAAAACACAAAATTTTAAAGAGCCAAAGACCAATAGGCAAATAGACGAGCAGGTGCAACACCACCGAAAAATTGGCAATGGTCCTAACATAACATTCCGTGCTTATAGGATATAAAATGATATATTATACATTGAACTGTAGAAACCGACCATTAAAAAATATTTATAATAATTTTTTATTGCTATTCCTATTTTTAGTGTCCAACTCTCCATGTAAATGCTTTCAAATTTCTTACATGTTTACCCCTCTATGATCCACACCCATATATAATAATTTTATCGTACGAAATTTTTAAGAGCCAAAGTCCAACTGCCAATAGACAAAACATGTGCAAAACCACCGGAAAATTGTCCACTGCAATGTTCTAACACAACATCTTTTACCAATGCGATACTGTAAAAGGGGATATTTTCGCGTGGATTAAATTTCGCGATTTTGATTCTTAAACCTATTCGCGAGGTTTTATTTTTGCGATTGTCACTTACCTTTCGTTACGTTTGTAATAGAAATTTTCGCGAATATGCGCCAACCGGGAAATTAGCGAAAATAAACTCCTCGCGAAATTTTCCACTTTTACAGTATTATACATTTCATTGTATAATATATTTTTTTCTGCTATTCCTATTTTGCCAGTCCAATTCCATGTAAATGTTTTCAGAAATCATACATGTTTTCCACTCTGTAATCTCCACTTATATATAATATAATTTTTTCTGCTATTCTTATTTTGCCAGTCCAATTCCATGTAAATGTTTTCAGAAATCATACATGTTTTCCACTCTGTAATCCCCACTTATATATAATATAATTTATTTATTTCATAACTCTTGGTATGTTACAAGAGAAAATCATTGATTAGTATGATGATATACATGTTGATCAGAGATATTGATTAAATATAAGATATCAAGCTCAAAATTTAAACAAAACAAGAAACGTCTACATGGTTTGTTTACTATAGCTGCCAAAAAATTGTTTCTAAATAGAAGAAAAAAACGCTAAGATTTAAATTGTATGTAAAAACTTCTGGTTCAAATTCTATATAATTTAGGTCGAAATAATCTACACGTAAAAACTGGATGTAAAGCTTATTCTGCCAACAAATACCTTTTCTTATTAATAATTAAGTGCCATTTACAACAGGAAGTTGGTATTCTAATGGCCACGAAGTGTGCCCCTCTCCTCGCAGACTACTTCTTATACTTGAATTTATTCAAGGCTTCGTTAAGGCTTATAAAATAGATACGGTAGATCCTTCAATCTCAATCATGGAAACAATGGTGATGTTTTTTTCTATTAATAATGAATCTTTTGCCAAATTGATCCCATCAACATATCCTCTAGAAACAGACATAAAGGAAATGAATATGCTAAGAAATCAAGAATATTACTAAGCGAAACAAAATTACACAATAATGAAAGAAATCGCAAAAATCGCGACTGCTAGAATTAGTGAGAACCGAACCGTCAGTCTGAAACGTATAAATCAAGGACAATGACAATATCATAAAAAACAAGAAACAAAGATATAACATGAGAACGGCACAGAAAATAAAAATAAAAACACAGATACATAAAAAGATGAACATATGGAACCAATAAAAACATATGTGGGATCATGGGTACCGGTAGAATAAGCATCTACTGATTTTTATAAGACACCCGTCGTGCTGAACATGTCAACTCCGGTAGTCAAATTCTGATGGACGACATTCAAACTTTAGTGCATAGAGAAAGATCTTTTGTCATCGTAGAAACATATAAATTAAATACGTTTTATGAAATTGACAATTAAGAGCAATGTTTTCAGACTATTTTTCTCTTTTTTCTGTTTAAGATTGCAATTTACAAGGCTGTGACACAGACCAACTTGTAACAGAGGTGACTGATATAATTAATAAAGACATTGAATATTTGGTGACAAAAAGTAAGTTACTAACCAACTTGACAGAACAATTAGATCATACAAAAATGATGGTTAGATTTTCAGGCCCTTTTCATAAAAATTGATAAGGGAGGGAGGGAGAAGATTTTCTTAATTATTTGCTCAAAAACACATAATGATGTATTTTACATTGCTGAAATCTCCAAAAAGTAATGAGGAAAGTGATTTTTCATCTTGATTCATTCCATATATTTTTAGTAGGGGTGAGTCGCTTGCACGTCAGGACCCCGCCCTCAACATATATTAAGAATCGCAATTATATACACCTTATCACATATTCTTAGCAGAAAAGTATACATTATCAAATTTAATCCAGACAAGTATATCTTGTCATATATTTGGATGAAAACAAAAATTCCTTATTTTCAATCACAAAGCAGTGAAATGACATGTTTTGATACCTCATCAATGTTGGTATCTGATTTAGATGTATCATGTTTACCTTATCATATAATCTCATATGAAATTTCCTATCCTTATCACATATTTTCATCACAATTTAAAACCCTAATCATATAAAACTAAGCAAGAAAAGGGTACCTATTCAAGCGGCTCATTCCTATTTCATCATATATTTGAAGTGATTCCCCCGAGCAAAAATCCTTCTGGCTATAGCTTAACGTGATGACTTTTCCCTCAGAAAACTCTTTCATGTAGTTTACCTTTTTTATTGCAAAATATATAAACTATTTTTTTCGAAAATACTGGTATTCCGATATGGCCTAATGAAAAATGTTTGTTTTCAAAACTTCATATTGTGTTACAAGTCACGCGCAAGAAAACATTCTTTAAAAAATTTCATTGAAACTGTGTAATATTATAGGGAAACGGGCAGAGAAAGGGGAGGTATACCAATTTTACACTACTGTTGGCTTTTGCTAGTTCCGGTACCAAGTCCGGCTGTCCCGAGTTCCTGTCGTTATTAACGTTTGTATTTTTCTTTTTTATTTGTTGTTTTTTTTTGTGTAGTCCTTTGTACATTGTGGCATGTGACTGTGTTTTTCGGCCATTGTAGTTGTTTCCTGTTATCCTTTTTATTCTATATATAAAACAATAGAGATAAAAGTAACAATATAAATGAAGAAATGAAAAAAAGGCGAATCTACATGTCTTCTTCTTGCTGTAGTAACTAGTTTGCAGTTGATAGGAATCCACACAAATGTATAATAATGTATATATACAAGCCCAACTGTACCGAGTTCCTACCGTTGTCTACATTTGTCTTTTGTCTTATTCGTGTTTCCCGTGTAGTTCCCTTGCAGATTGTGGCATGTAATTATAATTTTCAGCCATTGCAGGTGTTTTCTGTTATCCATTTTTTTTACATTGCAGATAATTTAACAGACATCAAGATATCAAATATGAATTCATCCATTGAGCAATTTGTCCAGGAAAATGAAAACCTCAAGAAAGAAGTTAAAGATCTGAAGACAGAAAATCTTGATATCAAAGCAGAACTTGATGATATCTCCAAAAAACTTCATGAGCTAGGTGAATGTACACATAACCGAATGTTTGTAGTTTGAAGGTCCAGAGGGGCCATTTGTCTGGTTAAAGCCCGAAACCCTCCCCTTTTTATGGAAAGGCTTTTTGAAATCTCGAATAGAATATAATTTTTATGCAATATTGACACAAATAGAAAAAGCCGACTGGAATCCCTTTCTTCCGGGAACACGCCCTTTTTTGAAGGCTTGATCCGCCGGTATTTTTAAGCAGAAAAATATTTGTTATTGACTTTGAGACAGGGAAGATAAATCGGAAATAAACTTTGAAACTTTTATAAATATCTCAACTACATTTAAGAGCTATACGTGGTCTATCCACCAAGGTTATTATTATTAATTATAAAAAAAACATCTATAAGGAAAAAAAGAAAATATTTCTATTAAATGATTTTGCTATTTCAACGTTCAATGAGGATTCATTCAACGTTATCGATTCGACCACATAAAGGCAAATAATAGACAACATACGGTTTGTAGACAACAACTCTTGGATTACCATGATCCTGTATCAATTCTATTCCTTTTATCTTAGGTAACAGTGGACCAACATACATTAGATGGGGGAGAACGACATGCCAAGGAGACGCAACTCTTGTATACGATGGTATGTTCATAAATACGTAAAATGAAAATTTTCTGAAATAGTCTGATGATTTTCTCAGCTAATCCAATCAATAAGAATATTCATCCACTGTTGAATATACAAAAGATTTCGAAAAAAAAAATTATTTCAGATTTCGGAGTCGTGTCATGGGTTGGGCAACATTTTATCTTTTTAAATATATTTGACTATTAAGAATTTAGAAACAATCATCTTTACCATCAATTATGATAGACATTCTGTAACAGCGTGAGCATTTGTATATCTAATGTTTAAAATGCTGTCGTCCAAGTAGTGATTAATGTTGGCGGGTGAGCGGGGAAACTGTAGTGAAATAACAGTTTTATTGATATCTTGTCTTAAATTTTGACAGCCTTCCGCACGATTTTTAGATATCCTACCTACAGCTATTTGTCCTTATACCTGATGAGTAATCGTATTCTAATCGTACAAACGAATACAGAAGCAAACCGAGAGGTGAGAGAATTAAATAACTACGTCAAATCGATGTAGAAAATATAGAGACAACATGACAAAGACAAAACAAATAAACAAGAACACCAGAAAACTAAGACATAACAGAGTGAATCCCCTACAATAATTAGAGGTATCATCATTAGGTGCTTCGGAATAATGGGCATCAACTGATAAAGTCTCTGCTGGTAGACCGTTAGTATCTGATTAGTATCCTTAGCCATGGCAGCTAGTATTTTGGTGATTGTCCGCCCGATCATTTGAAAAATTACATTATCGCCACACATACCACTATTTCAGTCTGCAGAGTACTTCCGCAAAAACCGTATCCGGTTGACCCAGACTCAACAAGAATCCGACCTGGACTTTTTAAGCAATTCTCCTAGTGTTTGGCAGGAAATTTATTTTTATGTCTTATATTAAACGTGTTTATCTATGAAATACGGCAGAAATACTTAATAGTACAAGATGTTTGGTACAAAAAAAATTGTATTACCACACTGTGGTAATAAAAGAAAGCGCGAAGTTGCCCGAGTATGGATTCAAAAAAAGCATCGAGTAGTTCATCGAATAAAACTACATGTAGAAAATAACATGATGTCGGGAAATAAAAATAATTTAAGTGTTTATTATTGTAAAAATGTTCTACAAATGTATCATAAACAAAAACGAATGGTACAATATTATTGTATCAGGTCTCGTCAGTTGAATGATTTGCATCACCATTCGTCGCTAGTGCGACTCGTGGTGATTCAGCTCATTTAAACGATTCTACCTGATGCAAAAAGTTGTATCATCACACTAAGTATATAATATTTATTTATTTGTTACACAAGAACAAATCTGATCATAAACAGCAGCTATTTAATTTCCCCTTTTCATTTTTTGTATTCCTGTTACCAATGAATTAAAATAAAACAAGGACATCAGGAAAGTTTGCAGAGCAAACATTTTGTTCAATTATGACGTCATTATAAAGTGCCAAGGAACGAGCAAAAAGTGTAAACAATTGAGAGGTGCTGCAGTAAAAAAACCGACAATATATTGAGTTGCAAACAAGGTTCAAAACAAAAATATCGTGCAGGCATAACATAACTACAAAAATAGCTAAAAGGAATGATTGTCATGAATACGTGCATTTGCAGCACAACTTCAGGAGAAGTACACACGAACCTTATCAAGGTATGCACGGAAATGGGAAAAAAGACAAAAGACAGGTATTTTGAAAGATATTTTATGTAAAGTATTACCTCGCTCGCAAGAATATAAAGCTTTGAACTCGTTTGCCTGCGCTCACTCACCCCTGGGCTTCATTGTCTGGCTATGGGATATTTTGCGATATACAGCTGTCGAAGTCCAGATAACATTTACATATTATCATAACCTACTTGGCGTTAAATGGGGTGTGGCTT
>MJUU01002749.1:0-13502 GCA_002080025.1 Modiolus philippinarum | reverse complement strand
GGAATGATTGTCATGAATACGTGCATTTGCAGCACAACTTCAGGAGAAGTACACACAAATCTTATCAAGGTATGCACGGAAATGGGAAAAAAGACAAAAGACAGGTATTCTGAGTTTTGAAAGATATTTTATGTAAATTATTACCTCGCTCGCAAGAATATAAAGCTTTGAACTCATTTGCCTGCGCTCACTCACCCCTGGGCTTCATTGTCTGGCTATGGGATATTTTGCGATATACAGCTGTCGAAGTCCAGATATAATTTACATATTATCATAACCTACTTGGCGTTAAATAGGGTGTGGCTTGTAGACGATTTGGTTGATTCATCAGGAAATTTTTTAACGTTTACTGATTTCTGTGAAAGATATAATATCAAAACAAATTTTCTTACATATCAGGGCTTAATACATTCAGTTATGTCATATTTTAAATCATTAAACATTACAGTGAATGATTTTAGTAAGATACATGGACCACTATTACCTAATAGAATCACAATATTTTTAAAATCTTACAAGGGTTCAAAAGACATGTACAATGTTTTAAATAATTCAACTTCAGAAATGAAGTGCGAGTCTCACTGGTCCCAAATACTCAACAATGACCTCAATTGGAAAAACATTCATGTCCTTCCCTTCCATATAACAAAAAACTCAAAATTACAGTGGTTTCATATCGCATAAATCACAGAATACTGGGGACAAATGATTTTTTACATTAAATTAAAATATCTCCAACAAATAAATAAATGTTATGCTTGCAAGAGATTGAGGCCATTGAACACATCTTTTGGTCATGTCAGAAAATAGAAAAACTCTGGGATGATCTGAAGTCATGGATATTTGAAAACACTGACATAGAATTACCTTTAAATGAAATGTTCTGTTTGGAATACTGAAAAAATCAGACACGAATTATGTAAGAAATTTGATTATAATAATTACAAAATTTTATATATATAGAACAAAACTTCGCCAAGAAAATGTAAATTTTATTGCTTTAAAAAACTATTTAAGGGAAAATTTACTAGTCGAAAAAATACAAATCTCAATAGAAAATCACTAGAAGAGGCAAATATCTGCTGGAGCCCCTGGCAATCTATTACATAAAATTATTTAAACGCTAACTTTTAAAGTAATGCATAAAGACATTTGATAGGAATGTTCTGTGTGGGGCGTGTAAGGTACAGGTATGGTAGGGAAAACAATTTTTTGAAAGTATATATATATATATATATACATATATTTATATATATTTGTGTTGTGCACATCACGAATGGACTGTGAATTATAGTGTGCACAGCTTTTTCATATTAATATGTAATTATATTGTTTAGTAAGTACATGTTATGAATGGAGTGTAAATGAAGCATCCTATTTGTGTTCTTTATGCATTTATTTTATTATCACTATTATTATTTTTTTCTCTTTTTCTTTAATTAATCCCCCATGTGTTATCGGAGTATTCAAAAACAAAAAAAAATTGATGCTTAATTAAAATGGCCTGACGTCAGAATGTTTCATTTCAAATTTTGTTCCTTTGAAACTTTTTTAGATGTCTGCTTTTCATTTCTTTACTCTTTTTTATACTACCTAATGTTATAAAAAGGGTTATTGATATCTGCATGTAAAAATTGTTTATGATAATGCTTGCCAATAAATCCATTACAAAAAAAATAACCTACTTGGCATGCCTTCCATTAACATTTTAAAATAAGTTGACATTCCTTGCATTAAAAGTTTTCAAAGGCTTGACAAAATCTAGAAACACTATGAGCAGAATTGTAACAATAATATATAGCCCCGGTCGTCATCTGATTTCAGGAATACAAATGTTAAAAAATCAAATTAAATCAAATTTTAAAATTGTTGGTACACAATGACAATATGCACTGAACTTTCTTTGAAAGATTCATTGAATTTTATTTTGTGGTCTAGGAGGATTTGTCCCCACAAAGTTTGTTTCCTTAATGCGGACGGACGAACAGACAGAAACCATGATCACTGTATTCCACAGTGCTATAGCCGGTAGTATAATAAAAGAACAATTGTTTGGATGGCCGACACATAAAATGTAAAGAACGGCAGAATACCAATATTCAAGAATCATACATCACACAAGAAACTAGAAAACCTGTAAGCAAAGTTCAATGGAATTCACCATCCTGCTTTTCCCGTTTGGTGTCGCTGGTGCACTATCGGGTAACTCGCGGGAAAAGTTGTCTTTCACGCATGTTCAAAAATTGTTGATGGTGCGTGTATTTTCCCGGTATCACGACGTCACAGAACAAAACCTGATAGTGCAGTGGTGACACCACACGGGAAAAATATGAAAGGTGAATTCCATTATACATAACCCCGCTCACCATTTGATTTCAGTAGTGAAAAAAAATTAATATTTAAGGTTAATGTAGACACCATATTACCATTTAATTTTCTTTGTTTTTTTTGGTTTTTTTTTGATATATTGTAGTACTATAGTAGTTGGTTGTTACGTGAAAATTTCAAAGACTCGTACCAGACTTTTTCTCGAGATATATAGGGCAAGAGTTACCTGCCCCTTGATGTTCATGAGTATTAACAACAACGATATATTAGGGCAGACTGTAATGTGCATGTTGTTAGTAGGGGAAAATAACTATCAATGGAATAAGCTGTGACTATTGAATATGTGATAACATAGAACACACTTCGATCTTGCCACATGTTAGTTTCAACATTACCATAATACTTTCTTAACTTGCGAAGTTTTCACGCCTTTTTGGCCATTGCCGGGCCATATTTCGTGCCATGGAAAAAAAATTGTGTCATTTAAAATTTGATTTCATATTATTTGAAATCAACACTAATATATAAAAAAAATTAGTATAGCAAACCAGGCTTTTAAGAGACCTACAAGCATTCAAAGCCCTCCTCCCCTCCTCCCCTCAAAATATTTTGCCGCCACTAGTACAAAAACTGGAAGTGATGTCACCGGCTGTGCTTGTAGCACCAAAACCAAACTATCATAGTCATGTTACTGTATACTTCTTCACTTGACTAGAACAGGAAGTTGTAGGTTAAACAAGACAGACCGGAAGTGGGTACTTTCTTGCCTGCTGTTAATCATAAATGCAAAAAAGTTGTCATCTTCAAATTCTTATTTTGTGATATATCATATGATAGTTCGACATGTCACCACGCAGGAGTCCTTTATATAGGTAAAGGGGCGTGCATGAGGGACCGGAAGTAGTGTGTATTTCCTGTTGGCCACCATTTTGACCGGGAATGACCTAATATGCTTCATAAAGATATATTTTGGATGGCGTTGACTATATGAAGGAGTTGATATTTCTCATATTTTCTTGTTCCAAACTTCTAGGGAGTGATCTTTTAAAACGGAAATCGGCAATTGCTTGTTCTGGGAGTATTTCTGTCACTTCTGTGTTAAATGTTTAGAAGGGGAGACTGCTTTTGTTGTTCTAGGGCAATTTTTAGGGCGATTTCCCTCTTCCCACAATTTTCAGGTTTTATTCTATAATTATTTACCCTTTTCTTATACCTTTGTGTACATTATTTACTTTTTCACAACTATCTCTCTATTTTATTTAGTTGTTATTAAAGTTATTTCCCCCTCTCTGCACTTTTACTGTGTTATTTTATTATTATTTCCTTTGTTCTCACCCTATTTTAAGATCATCTCTCTTTTTCATCATAATTCAAGCAATTTGAATTTTTCCCGCCATTTTGCTGTTTCCATGGCAACGGTCGCCATTTTGATATGTTAAAGACCAAAACTGGTTTCTATACATGCCAAGTAACCTTCCTGTCAAATTTCATTCAATTAGGAGCAATATGAAAATTTTCCGCCATTTTCTGTTCCCATACCAACGATCGCCATTTTGATATTTTTAACACCAAAATCGTTTCTACACATGCTCAGTAACTTTTCTGTCAAATTTCATTTCATTCTGAGCAATTTAAATTTTTTCCCGCCATTTTTATGGTTTAATTACGTGACAGCTGTCCTCACTAACCCTAAATCAATACTTTAAAAAGCTGGTGCACAATGACAATACACACCAAATGTTCTGTAAAATTTTCATGGAATTTCACCATGTGGTCTCGGAGGAGTTGTCGCCACGAAATGTGTACCACCTATGGCGGACGGAATAACGATAGGACGAACAGCCGAACGGACACCATTATCATTACGTACCAAACCCCTAGGGCGGGGGTTTAATAATCAAATAACTTATTTATTGTATACTTTTTCAGGATATGCAGCCGGTAAACATTTTAACAATGGTGGATCAGGCGCAAATACATTGTGTCTTCCGAAGGATCCAGAATGGAAAAAATACAAAGACAGAACAGACCACTGGACCTCCAAAATTTATGGGCTTGAACTTGATGTTACGTACAGCACACAACCCTTGCATCCATTCCATAACAACGATGAAGCATGCGCTGTTTGTAAGACTGCGGGCAGATCGGCTGTATTAATGACTCCGGGGAAAATTACCTGCCATAATGGATGGCACAAAGAATTCTCCGGATATCTCGTTGCTCAGGCAAGCGACAAAACACGCACTGCAACCGAGTACATTTGTATAGATGAAAATGTAGAAGCAATTCCAGGAGGAAACGCGGATGACAATGAAGCCGTTGCATATCCTGTGGAAATAGGGGGATGTAAAACATTAAAGTGTCCTCCGTACTTTGAAGGCAGAGAATTAACATGTGTAGTTTGTTCAAAATGAACAAAAGGTGTGGTATCTGTATTTGTTTTTGAAAAAGGTATTCAGGTGCTATCGATAACTTTTATTTTGTAAATAGCTCCGCGGAGTAGGTAAAATTATTTTCCTGTACTTGCTTCCTTTATTTTTGTTGGTTATAAAAATCTTATCTAACATGTTTTGTGTGTTGATATTTAATTAAATATTTTTTATTTTTACTATATTAAACCAATTTTCCTAGCCAAAAGTAGTTGTAACTATGAGAAATTACTGTTAAAATGTACATGGAATGATCAACAAACATTTAAATATAGGATTTCTGTTATTGTCTGTTGTAAATAAGAATGTTATATTTTCATTCGAGGAAATGTTCAAACATGATCTTGATATATAAAATTAAAAATGATAACATAAAACATCAATAATGGCTGTAAATTATATTTACATGCTACAATCTGCCAGAGAATTACACAGGAAAACACAAATAAGACAAAAAAAACAAACATAAACAACGTTAGGAACCGGATTTGGTACCGGCACTTGCAAAAGCTAGAGGTAAGGTGAAACCGGTTTATGGGTACCAAAACCTCCGCTTCCTATAGTATAAACACGATCTTTATATAACTACTTCTCAACAATTTCTGTTTCAAAAGTAAACATGCATGACATTACAAGTATACATTAACAATTTTTGTCGTATGTAGTCACAAAATAAATAATGCTGAGCAGCTGCTTGTAACAAAACATACAAATACTATAAAAAGGAGTGGTGAATTAAAACCTAGGACAATATGTACACAAAATCAAGTATTACGATAAAAGAGTCCTAATATAAATGAGAAAATATATTAAAAGTCCACTAGAATGTCGATAGTTATATCTTTCAAAGGGTATAAGAATATGGCACATGTATGTTTTAGTTGAATTAACTGCACTCCATGTGATCTTTTAGAAATTTCCTCGTAATTAAGAGGTAAAAAACCACAGATGGCATATTTCTTCGGGATCATTGAGGGTTATGGATTTAAATTTGTGAAAATTTCTGTATTGCGAAATTGTGGGGATAAGGTGTTAGGACCAATAATCTTCTGTATCTTTTATTACTCTCCTCATTGTTAATTAAAGAATGAAACGATATGGAGTAAATGAAAATAAGACAAAATACATGGTAAAACCAAGCAACTGAACAAAGCTTTTATTGTTGTTCCTCATCCTGTTGCTATGAGGCCTTCAACAGTGAGCTTTGCTAATACCTCATAGTAAGTTCAGGACGGTCTGTTTGCTAATACCTCATAGTAAGTTCAGGACGGTCTCTAGCACCGGCAGATGCCTTGATTAGCGACTTAGCAGACACTGCGTCTACAGCTTTTGAGATCATCTACCTGAAATATCCTTCTTTTGAGGTAAAACTCAGACATCACAGAGTACTGTGATTTAAAATCTGAAATCTATCTCCAGATTCACGTTTGTCTTAGAAATTTAGATTTTGTTTTATTCTGATGTTTATTATACTATAGGGAAACAGGATAAAGAAAGGGGTGCTTGAATACTCATAAACCGGTTCAACCCTACCGCTTGCTTTTGTCAGTGCCGGAGCAAAGTTCGGCTATCCCGAGTTTCTATCGTCTTTTGTCTGTTTGGTGTTATTCTTGTGCGGTTCCCTGGTGAATTGTGGCTTGTGATTGTAATTATCGGCCATTGTAGGTGTTTAATGTTATCTTTTCTTTTATAATTGGAAACAACAATATAGTTCAGATATGTGTGTGCTCGCATCAATTGGTTTGTTGAAAACTGATGTCTAAATTTTCCTGTGTTTGACATTGCATGTTATGTCAAGAAAGGAAAGTTTGGACTCACTGCTCCTGAAAAGGGTATCAGTATCTGATCGCAGGGTGGTACATTAACACAAACTAGATAAAAGATTGTGGTATTCGTCCATTAGATAAGAAAGAATATTCTAGGAAATTTATTGAAGTGATTGATGTTAATCAGGTGTAGTGGTTGACTCGTCTCTGTCTGGATACCATTGTTACTACAATGTATTTGGAATGCAGATGTTTAATCTATTTATTTTAGTGCTTCTTTCTTTTAAGGGAGTACGAGTGTCAGAACAACATGAGCAAAAAAAAAAATTGAAAATTCATATAAGAATTTTTGAGATATAAGACGTCAAAATTTTTGCGGGAAACAGTTCACTCGAGAGTTTTCCTTCATTTTCCATAAGCTATTTATATGCCTTAAAATATATGAAAATATAATTGGAAGTTGATAAAATTTTGCATATTTTCTACTTATGCAAGTGATCTATGATCAAGAAATATGATCCATGTGCAAAAAAATGTAACCCTGTTTGAGTGGATAAAACCCGAGGATATCGAATGCTTCTGAAATCTTAAAAGATAAGGGTAATAACAAAATTACCAAACAGAAATGTCAACAGTCAAAATCAAGGAGCCAAAAGACAAAGCATGCGCAAAACCACCGGAAGAACTGTCAACCTAGTACAGGCATTTCAAAGTAAATGGTGGGTTAAACCAGGTTTATGGTGAGAAAAACCTCCTCTTCCATTTCGGTAGTATCCGGTAGCAACTCGTCAACAAATGCGTTTTGGTAAGATTGTAAGCATAAGAGTATTAAGATGTCTGATGACTGTGATAATATCAGGTGCAAAGATAAAACAAATCGAAAGTGTTCAACGCAAGGAGAACAATGATATATACTCATTTGACGAAACAACGGCAGTAGAATATCGAAGGAAAAAGAAGTAGTATTTACAAAAGTCGAAGTAAAAAAACATGGAAAAAACGAGAACAAAGTTGGACAGCTACAAAGCACAAAAAACACAACATTCAAAACCAAGGCATGCACAGTGTGAACTCCCTTGAAACTGAGAGTGACATTAGGTGTTCCGGAAGGGTAAGCATGTCCTGCTATGTTGAGCCACGTCACAAAATCGACTTCTGTTTCAATGTCCATATGCATATATAAAATGCAAATAAATATATGTTGCGCAGTGGCCAAATTTACATGTACAAATGAAATAAAAATGGTAAAAATAGGCCACAATAAAAAGGAAAAAAAGGACAAAATATAAAACTGAAAAAGAAATTCAAAAGCACAAAAGGGAGACAAAAAATACAAGCCGACATTTTCGGTTTTATGGTCTTCTGTGGACAATCCAGAATAAGAGAAAGGAGACCCACTGGCATGGACTGTAACATAATTTAAGTGTATAAAAGGCATGCTCAATCCTGAATTTGATCCAAAACGAACATTGAAATATTTCGCGCAATTCTATTGAAGGAATAGGATCACAAAATAGACTTTTCCAAAGATTCGAACAGTCAAAAGAAAATGGATGAATTTTTGTAGTTGTGTTTCATCTGCGCTTGTTTCTATAAGAACAGTTATGTGCATGCTGTGCATAATGATCAACTACTGGTAAATCTTTTCTTTGATCACGTTCTGTTTATGTTCGACAAATCATTCCATCTTTCACAAATCTTGCCAACGATGATCATTTGAAAGCGTCAACATCCAACAACAAAAACTACATAGTGCACGTGTAACCATTTTTAAAAGCATATCCCGGTTTTACTACTTCTTCACTTTCCAAAAGAGAAGGGCAATTCAAACAGAGTCATCCCTTACACTGTCTATTGCATTTGTACTAACAGTGACTTCGAGGAGTAGCACCTTCAAAGAACTAGTAACATGGTGTTGTTTGACTCTCTCCCCGTTTCTGAAGGGCACAATAGAAAAGAATCCTGGAAAACTGCAGACATATGTCCGTCTTTGAGAACGAAGGATTTGAAGTTGGGAATCAAAATGTTTTTGATAGACTCGTTATGAGGGTGTTTTTTAAGAACTAGCGGGACACGGTCGTCAGTATTTCTCACCCTCTTCTCAATATCCGCCAATTTAGTAATTCGGGAAACACAGCTCGATCCAACACTTTGCCTTGGTAGCATATCACAACAACAAAAAAATCATTTCATTCTGTTACAATTAGTCTTGAAATCTTGATCGCTACCACAAATACGACGAGGTCGCGAGAATTGCAACTTGCGACTTTGGAATGACATCTTTGCTTGACTTAGGGTAACAGGTCCAAACATTTAGGTAGCACTTAGCGTCTGTCTGTTTATAAAACAATTTTGTTATCCGTATTGAAGGACTTATCAAGCGTGGTCAGCAGAAACACTTCCAGATTTTTTCGTGAGGGTTTTCCTTCCGTTAAAACATTGTAAAACTTGGCCGAATATATATTTTTCTTATTACCGTTTTGCTTTTTTGTAATGAATATCTATTGAACATTTATGTACCTGCACTTGATTTCTAACTAAATGTCGAATAAAACAAAAACATAAGCTAGATGGCCTAATGCTCTAGGGTGTTGGATGAAGAGCAGTATGTATTGCTATAGGTGTCATACTGAACATCAAAGTTTTTTTGAATCATTGAATGGGAAATATCAAATTTATGCCGATCTATCCGTTAGACCGATTTTCGGACGTCTGCAAATAGACCTGTTATCATTGTCATCAAAATAAATGCCAAAATCAAAAGGAAACATCCAAGCAAGGTAGCAGGAAAACATATCTAATCTGTAGACAGAAAACGGCAAAAGGACAAAGACATAAGAAAGTTTCTAAATACTGCAAAGTTGAATAAAATGGAACCAACGTTCATAACATCTGCTTGCATGTAACAAAAACTGATTGAAAATGAACAAATTAAAATCAATGAAGAACAAAAAGTATACAAAATCTTCCACTCGTACGTTTTCCGGTATCAAATTAAATGCACTTTGTAACTTCGTCAATTGCAACATCTACAGGATTGAAATATCAACTGCCATTAAATGTATACAAATTGACGGAATATTCGTAGAAATTTTATATGTTCTAATGAGTAAGTGACAGCTTGAAGTTGAACTTTTGCCCTTTAGGCATATATTTAAGCATCGAAAACTGCAAATTTCCGAAAATATATGGTTTGTTAATTTGCTTACTTGTTTTTGTTCCACTCAAGGGCTGAGGGGCTAATGCAAAAACAAACCACACAAAAGCAACCATTTAAAAAGGTAAAAATGGCTTTATATGCTGTCTGTTATTGATTAATCTAAAAATATGTTATCAATGCAATGCACATTATTTATATTTACTTATTTACCTAATACATGCATATATCTCATTACAAATATCGCATGACCATTCGTATTCATTACAAAAGATCAACGTATACGCATACTTACTGTTACAGGGACGTGTCATTAAAGACTGATACTTTGAACATGTAAAATGTTATCAATACAATCTTACTAGAGTATAAATTTTAATTGTTTCTTAGGCATAACATCTCAACTTCTTTTAAACATCTAGACGGCCATGTGCTATTTTAACGACAGCACTGAAGATTCACAACTGACAGAACTGAGCGATGTGATTGTTCACACGTTAATCATGAAATTTCGCATATCTTGTTCGATCAATTTCAAATGCTGAAACAAACAATGAACCAAAAGTGTCAAATCTCACTTCAGCAAAATATTTCAAATTTTAAGGATTTTTTTTCGAATTTTAATGGCTTTTCCTTGATTAGTAAGGTTGCTTAGCTCTTACCCTTTTCGACCTCCAAACGGTGGTGGGAATTTTCACTTTACCATGTGCAACACTTTGCTATGTCCAATGATCCATGTGCTTAAGTCAAATAATGCTGCGCTTCGTCTTGCCGCTATTCGTGAACATTACTTTGTAGCCATTCTACCTGTTTTGTCTTTGCAGTGTGCAATGGCAAGTGCTACCCCAATTTGTGATATATGTAATCACCGCAAAATAAGAAAACCATCAGTAGTTTGGTGTTCCGAATGTGAGGAAAAGCTGTGTGTTGAATGCAGTGAACATCACAGTTTGTCTAAATTGTCAAAGAAGCACAGTACCATTCCCATTGAAAAATACCAGAGCTTACCAGAAAATATTCTACAAATCAGTGAATATTGTGCAGAACACGACGAGAAATTTCTTTTATTTTGTAATCAACATGAGAGTCCCTGTTGCAGGTTATGTGCCGTGCAAAAACACAATAAATGTGAAGATGTGACAGCTATAGAGACAAATATTATAAATATTAAGACATCTAATATATTTCAAGAAACTGAGTATGCTATTGCTGAAATTTTGGAAACCATTGAAGAGATTCGTAAAAATAGAAGGGACAACTTGACATCCATTCAACAAGAGAGACACATCGTTGAAAAAGAAATTTTAGAAATAAGAACAAAAATTAACACTCATCTCGACCATGTTCTGGAAACACTAATGAACGAGATGACTGTAATAGAAACAAACACACAAAAGCAAAGCTCTGGTGTCCTGACAGCTTTGAACTCAGAAGAAAAACAAGTAATTGACTACCAAAATACTCTGTCAAGTGCAAAACAGTATGCAACAGATCTACAAACATTTCTGTCTGTGAATGTAGTAAAGGGGAAAGTCGTCAACATCGAAAATTGTTTACAAACACTTCTGAAAACGGATGCCATGAACAATATAACTTTATCATTCCAAATTGACAAAATGCTTGTTGACTTTGCCACAAATGTTCCAAGTCTCGGCAAAATAGTCGTGAAGAGCCATCCTTGTAAACTAACAATGTCTAAAAGAGAAAATAAACAAGCGCAAACAACGATCGTCGCAAAACATTCCAAATTAATTAAATACATTACACCTAAGCTGCAACAGACAATTAATACTCAGTTAAAGGACACAACCGGTTGTGTGTTGTTAAGTGACGGTAGTATGATGTTTTCATGTTATGATCAACGCTGTATGAGTTTAATCAACGAAGATGGAACTTTTGATTTTCAAAGAGGTATGCTATCGACAAGGATATTTGATATAACCTATATGGAGGATACCCACTCTATTGCCGTGACATCTGGTGTTGATGATCAGCAGTGTATCAGGATAATTGACATCAGAAGTAGGCAAATCAAGAAAACTTTTCCAGTAAAGGCAGACTGCTATGGAATCGTGTACAGAAAAAAATCCCTGATTTACTGTGCCAAAGACAAAGGTCTACGTATGATCAATCTGAGAGATGAGCCGGAAAGAGATGTTTTTGTTGGACAAATGTCATGGTTTGCATATGTTGCTGCATACAAAGATATACTTTACTACACGAACTGGGACACACATACCGTGACATGTTGTGATCTTTATGGCAACACGCAATGGTAATTCAAAAACGAATGCATTCTGAGGCATCCTTCCGGAATAACTGTAGACAATGACGGAAACGTTTATGTCGTTGGTTATTACTCTTTCAGTGTTGTTGTGATCTCTTTTGACGGATAGAATGGACAGCAGGTGCTCGGAAATAAAGATGGGCTCGAATATCCACGAGCACTGCACTACGACGGATATACAAACCAGTTATTGGTTGCTAATGAAAATGGTCTCGCCTTTTTATTCCGAAATGCATGATCGCAATAAAACGGTAGAAGTGAAATAAACTATGTAAAAGACAACAATGAGAAACACTGGTGGATTAACTCCCTGTATGAAGTCAAAAGGAAGACAATTTTGATTTCAATATCAAAAAGGGTGTATTAATATGCTGATCTAATTGTCTTTCATATAACCATATATAACGTAACTTTATACAAGGAGGTAATTCACTTCAATCTCGTTGTAATTTAACTATGAATGTACGAAGTGCAGAAGATATTTCGGAAACAAATTTCAAGAGAACTCGCATATTTAAATGTTGATTAAAAAGTAAATACATGTTAAAATTTTCATTTTCCAATCTGTATTATAGTTACCAGTTCAAAGATTTTAAATGTTCGTTTTTAAATTTGTGCAAACGTGTAAATGGAAATACATGTATATGGAAGTATCTTTGCTTGACATCTTGCAATGAATTCCGCTCATACCGTAGCTAGTGGCCGTATTGAACTCACTACGAAGAATGAGCAAAATTCCTTGTTGAAGGATGCATGGTGACCGCAAGGTGAAGAATAACAATATACACGTTGTTGCATTAATTGGTTCTATCCTGCATCTGTAGAGACTTTGTCTCTAAGTGCATTTTTTCCGTATCAATTCATTGTTTATATTCATTTTATCTGATGGTATTCCGGATAAACAGATACATACAAACATGTGCCTTTTTCACATTTTGCAGCCTAAGATTTTTACAACTTTTTTTCAGTCTGCAAAACGAGGTCATAAAAAATAAAACATTAATATGTCAAAGACAATACAGAACAAAGCAATCGATTTTATTTATTTATTAAGCATGTAAAGTCTCCCAAACGAAGTTTTGGGAGTTGATTTTGGTTTGGATGCTATTAACCTAGACAATTTCTTGCATCACAAAAATGTAAAAAACAAAATACCCCCATATTTCAAACACACATCAGTCCCGATCATTTCGTACACCTTTACTTCACCAATTGCGTCTAACCTTACCACCGACGACCTCAAGTCTAAACCACCCGATTGTTCATGTTCTGATTCACTATACAGATATAGTCCCTGTGGTCACGTCATAACGGGAGATTTGAGTATCACTGAAAACAAGTCTCTCCGTGATGTCCTTGCAAAAGGGCCTAAATTCCGTGAACCACGTTCCATCAACTGGAAACAAAATTTTAAACTTCTTATGGATGCTATAGAGGACTTTGACAGAAAATGGATTAAGCGTGAACAAGATGAAGACCTTGATTCCATTTCGGAGTGGATTAAGGCTGTGAGGTCGATGATTCTTAAACGAATC
>MJUU01002744.1:4242-16029 GCA_002080025.1 Modiolus philippinarum | reverse complement strand
TGAGTCCGATCTTATCCAGACGATGCCGCATATCATTAGCCTGGATACTACGCTTGGTCTCCTGCAGGTCCCTAGCAAGCGCCTCACGCTGCTTAGGATCGGTGATTTTGATGAACGTCATTTTATTTATAGCATCACGAAACTAGTGTGAAGCTAGCCCACAATAACAGCCGACAATAACCGCTAGCCGACAATAAGCCAGCCCACAATAAGAAAGGATGCGTTCGACAAATTTCTTGGAAATTTCTATACAAATCAACAAAAATGATAAAAGAATTAAAATTTTAATTAATATAAGGGTAATTATACGATGTATTGATTCTTAATTAAACTAATTGATATGGTGCTCTCTTGGAGGTCCGCGCTATGACCCGTTCTATTTATAATTACGAATTTTANCGAACGCTATGGGGCGTTGGGAGGCGATGGATCGAACGCTATGGGGCGTTGGAACGAACGCTATGGGGCGATGGGAGGCGATGGATCGAACGCTATGGGGCGTTGGGAGATGGAACGAACGCCCTTATGCGATGGGAGACGATGGGATGAACGCCTCTAAGCGTTGATGCATTTGGGGGAGCATAAGACTTCCATCCTATGCGTGATTTTATGATCGTACTCCCCCACCATCCGGACATTCATGCCCGACCAGAGGGTGGAGAATTTGGGCATGGCAATAATCGCGTGGAGGATACGGTCCAAAGCCTTACCGCGAGCGATCGGAGCTCCACACCGGCAGCATGCCGTAGGAAATAGCTTCAAATGCCTCTTGCATTTATCGCTTGGCGATATTGAGGGGAACGTGCATTGATGGCCTCGAACCGTCTTGATGCAGCACTGGGGTCCGAGCGACGACTGTCAGCGGGAGCGGGAATTATAGGACCTTCCCTCGAAATCCTGGTCATCGATGCGATGAGCATACCTTTCGGCACCACATCTGCTGCAGTCATATCCTGGGATCTCATCGTTAATAATGACACGCTCCCACCGGTGCTTGCATCTAGGGGGTGGTCGTGAGGGCTTGGGGGCATTCTCCCGATCCAAGTCCCTTTGATTTTCCAGGAAAAATTCCTGCATCATTCTTTATCTTATACTCGATAGAACTCATCCAGATTGCATCGATACTTTCCATTCGTCTTGGGGCTCGTGAGATCGATGGTCATGAATCCGTGAGGCTTGGCCCAAGAGCGATTGCAAAGGGTATCGAACTGA
This sequence comes from Modiolus philippinarum, assembly GCA_002080025.1. NCBI lineage: Eukaryota > Metazoa > Mollusca > Bivalvia > Mytilida > Modiolidae > Modiolus > Modiolus philippinarum. The sequence goes on along the minus strand of MJUU01002744.1, from coordinate 14,817 downwards.
GCCGGGGTGAGATCGCTGCAATGGTCCCAGCGGATATGATCGCGATTCTTCGCACCCTGCTCGAAGAGTAAGATGAAATTGGCATTCTCCCGGATCGATTGCCGCGGGAGCTTGAAGTAATTTTGGCAGAGGTAGAAGCAATCGACGTTATTATGGCGCCCGCGCACGTACTAATCTTCGCACTTGCTCTGCTTGCTGAGTATCAAGTCGTCGAAGACCATGAGATTCTTGCGAGAGGGGTCGAGGTCGCGGGGGTCGGGGACGTCGGTCACCTGCTCGAAGAAGAAGGGCTCGATACCACTTGGTTTGGGCGGTGGCTTCATCGCATCCACCACGTCGATCAAGGAGTGCGGATAGCGATCCTTGATGGAAAGAAGCTCGCGGATATCGTCTTTCGAAAATCCTTTACCCAGCGCCCGCTGCAGCAGCTGGTAAATGGGTTGGTGGAGCGATTTTCCGAAGACGTAGAGTCAATTGTAGTCGAGCCATCCGTCGCGCAGGAGGAGGTTATTCAGCAGCGTCGTCTTGCCGCAGTCCGATTTTCCGATGATCAGACGTCGGACGGATCGCTGCGGGAGGAGAAAGTAATTATGCCTACTGGCGTTAGGCTCATCGTACGTAAGGTTTTCAGCGTCCATTTATCTATATAAAATGGCAATGTTCTGCTTGAGATGTCGAAAGCCCACCGATACGCTAGGGGTCCATGAGGTGCTGGCAAGCAATGGGAGGCTGCGGAAGGTCGGAAAATGCGTCGTCTGCGGCTCCCAGAAGTCCCAATTTATCACTGCGTCGGGCGCTGGGCTCTGGAATAAGATGCTCAATCGTATGCCCGTGGAGATGCACTTACCGGGGCATAATTTCACCGGACCCGGGACCAAGCTTCATAAGCGTCTGAAGGCAGACGGCACCCCCAAACCTTGGTCGATGCCCATCAATCGCGTGGATAAGGCCTCCTATCACCACGATCTCTGCTATGCTCAGCATCAGGATACAGCCGCCCGAAATTCTATTTGCGATAAGACCATGCTCAAAGAACTGGACGGCATTCAGCAGCCCACGGCCCGCGAGCGCATGGATCGAAGTATCGTCAGGCCCATCATCGGCACCAAGGCACGATTTGGGCTGGGCGTAAAGAAAAAAAAGGGCGCTGGTCGGATGATTTAGCCGAAGAGCTGCATAAGCCAGTCAGACGCAAATTCCAGAAGCGTCGCGTGGTGGTGGGCGGGGTGGATGATACCTGGGCCGCCGATCTCGTAGATATGAGCGCCTTCTCCAGCGATAATCGAGGGTATAAATTTCTCTTCAGCATCATCGACGTCTTCTCCAAGTATGGCTGGTTTGTGCCGCTCAAGGATAAGAAAGATGCGACGGTGCGAGATGCCTTCCGGACCGTCTCCAAGGATCGCAAGCCCGAGAAGCTATGGACCGATATAGCACGGAATTTTATAATCGTGAGATGAAGGATCTGCTCCAGGAGCATGGGATCGATCTCTACTCTACGGAGAATGAGGAGAAATCGAGCGTGGTGGAGCGCTGGAATCGTACCATGAAGGAGAAGATGTTCAAGTACTTCTCGGCCAATAGCACGCGCACCTACCTCCCCGTCTTGGACGATCTCGTCCGCCAGTATAATACCACCAAGCATCGATCCATCAAAATGACTCCCACCACCGCCAGCAAGAAAGAGCACGAGGCTAAGGTCTTCTGGAATCTTTACGGAGATCTCCCACCCATGAAGCCTTATCGATTCGACGTCGAGAAGGGATATACTCCGCGCTGGACGGAGGAAGTCTTCACCATCTTTCAGACCCTAGCGACGCAGAAGCCGACCTATCACCTCAAAGACTTCTACAACGACGAGGAGATCAAGGGATCATTCTATGAGCAGGAGCTGCAGCGTACCGGTCAAGACGTCTTTTGCATCGAAGATATCCTGCGGCGACGAACCAAGGACGGGGTGAAGGAAATCTTCGTGAAGTGGCTGGGATATCCAGCATCTTTCAATTCATGGGTCAAGGAGTCCTGCAGGCGCTCGTAGACGGCTTTTGTGATGGGCTCATTATCCGGCTGGGGGAGTGGGAGATTTAGCACGCGATATTTCTGCATGTCTAGGTTCGTAGTCATCAAACCACCATTGGTCGAGACGCACTCTGATATATCGATTTGGTCACCAGCTTTTTGGTAAGGTCTTTGAGGGATGCGTCGTTCTCCCTTTGCATCCGCTGATTGTCATCTGCATCTGCTTCATTTCTGAATCTAGGTCGTCCGTGTCTTTCATATTTTCTTTCAGCTGCTGAGTGACCCATTTCTTCGTCACGGCGTCCGAGCTATCCCGCGGTAATCCAAGACTGGTGATGCGATGATCGTTCATATTGAGATCCTGAAGCATCTGCCATACGGGCATGCGCTTCCTCGAGTGAGATCCAAACTTATCCATTTATCTATAGGTCGAAGATGACCTCCTCGAGCGTCCGACCTTCCGAAAGAAGCTTCAAGACGTGCAAGCAAAAGTGTCCGCAGACCACGTCGCCGCGACGCTGAAGCTCATCGGTATTATATCGAATCTCCGGCCTCAGATAGTCGACGATCTCGTAGGGTGGGGGTAGGCCGTAGGGATCGAAGTAGACCTTGAGTCCTCCATGCCTATGCCAGCACGTCCAGTGCGTGCCGGGCCATCGCGATCGTCGTGATTCAGGATGCCGCATTCGATGGGGCGTGGGGTGGATGGTAGGACATTGCGCATGAATACCCCTCTGAAGTGGGGGATTCTCAGGGCCTTGGGAGCTTCCTCCAGCTCTAGATTCGAGAGGGGCTGGTGGGGGAGGAGGATGCCGTGCACTCGTATGCTGCTCATTTATCTAGGTATGGGCGGCGAAGCCTCCGCACCCGTCAGAGGCTGCAAAACGATAGAGAGGGAGAAGGGGCGTGCGGACCACTCAGAGTCTGTCTGTTCTTGGATCTTCTTCTTCTCCAAGCGGGCCCTGAGAGCGCGTCGTTTCTGATAGAGAGCCATCTTCTGCTTACATTCATTCAGATATTCCTGCCCCTTGTGGATATGTCTGATGGAGCTTCCAGGATTGCATGAGCGTCTACTTTTACCCATTTATATATATATGATCGGCGATGCGGTGGGGCATGAGCCTGCTAAGTAGGGATGGGCATCCGCACCCGTCAGAGCCTACTTAGTGAGGGATGGGCATCCGCACCCGTCAGAGCCTTATAAGTGCAGATGGGATGATCTCACCTCAATTGCGGGCGATTCGATAGTGTTCGTGAGCGAGGGTGCTAATGCCGTCGGGGAGGATGTGGCGCTTGTCGTCTTTGGCGGAGAGCGCATCTTGTTGATCTCCTCGGCGTAGATCTGATGGAGATGGCTCCGGAGGATATTCATCGGACGGTGGATCTCTTGCTGAGTGGCGAGGCATCGCTTGTAGTCCTCGAAGGCGATGCTGCGATTGATGACGCTCTTGGTGTCTCCCTTTGCCTTCTTGGTGGTCTCACCGTCATCCACCTTGAAAGCGTATAGCTTCGCTCGGAGCCCCACGAATTCGGTCATGGCCTTGCCGCCTCACTCGTCCTTAGATACCCCGAGGATCTTCTTATTCACGCCGGTGGGAATGTCGGAGGGATACTCGTCCGGGTAGTTGGACGTATCGAATTTTTCCTGGACGTGTAAGTCGTCGGTCTGGATCTCATAGGCTAAGCTGTCTGTGTCGGTGAAGAGAAGCCAGGCGCGATCACCGTACATCTTCCTCATAAATCCGTAGTGGAAATCGTACATGAGAAGCTTCGAAATCTCCAAGATGCAGGCTCCTAGGTAGATCGGCTTATCAAATTTCAGCTTGGTCTTCTTCATGTGGACGGCTGCAAGATTCTCGGTGAAGACCACCCGACGTTCGAAGTTGGGCTTGGCCCTGCTTTTCGGTAGTGACCAGTCTGACGTCTACATGCTTCCGGATATTCTCCATGGTCTTGCCGAAGACCGAATTATTCATGAGCTTGAAGAAATCTTTCTCAGAGTCGGTCTTGGCCTTGGCGCGGAGAGCGGTATTTAGGTCGATATATTTCTTGAGCCATGGGGATTGCCTGAACCTGATGATCCGATGGACTTTGGTGAGCTTCATCCCCCTCTTCCGATACATCTTGAGATTTCGATAGTGGAGGGTGTATTTCTCACGCTTGCCTAGATGAGGCACCAGCTTGCGGACTTTGTCGATCTCTACGGCCTCGGGCGCGAGAGGGTAGTCGTTGTGGGCGTCGTGAAGATCCTGTGGATATTCGAGATCGCATTCTACCATGGCGCAATATTCGTGGTCGTCGGGATATTCCAAGATCTCATCGATCTTCTCCGGCTCGATCCATTTGAAATCTCCTGTGGGGAGAGGCTGCGACATCGCCCACCCGTAGAGAATATTGGCGTCGAGGTAGGTGAGATGCTTGGTGGGCTGAAAGGCGTCGTAGTCGGTCATGTAGGGATTATTGGCCTTGCCGTAGCGGTGGGAGATGATGGCGACCCCTCCTCTGGCGCCCCTCTCGAACATTAGCAGCATGTCCGGATCGGAGAGAAGCTCCAATCTTTGCCCAGTGGTTTTGAGGGCGGCGTCGTAGGACAATCCGGGCGATGTGTAGTAGTTGGCAGGATCAAGCCCATAATGAGTCGGGCAGATATCCCTGAAATTCTCGAAGATGTCAGCAGGCAGCAAGACGTCGGTTTCTAGGTAGAGGTCATGGTTGTCGCGTAGGGTCTTGCACTCGAAGTCCACCCAGACCCTCTGAGCGTGCGCGTAGTCTTCGTCGGTGATGCCCTCCCTGGAAAGTGTGCTGTAGAAGGCTTCTTTGGGTGGGAGCTGAGTATCTTCCAGCTTGGCCGTTCCATCCAAATAATCGTAGGGAAATACCCCCTTCCGAATCATCAGCTCGTAGCGATCGCCAAATCTTGCTTTCACGGTCTTGAATTGGTCGGGGTGGGGCTCTTGGCTAGCTTATCCAGCGAGCTGAGTAAGAAGCGCATCGAATCGATGAATCTCATTTCCAGATCTCCCGCCTTCTTGGAGAAGATGATATATTTTTCATCGGTATTGGGAATGCAGTCGATTTTACCCTCAGTGAATCCAAGCTTCTTGACGAAGATGTAGGAATCATACCCACTCAAGTTGTGGAAGAGGATGGGGACGTGCTTCGGGAGCTGGAAATTCAGATTGCACTCAGTATTTCCCAGTAAGATGGTCGTGGTCCCGAACCTTATCCCTCCCAATTCATCCCCGCAAATGTGACAGTGCGTGCTTTCTTCAAAGCTCTCCTTGTCCTCGTCAGTCATCACCATGGGCTTATTCTCCTTGTATATCTTACCGATGGCCCGCACTTCCTCCTCCATACACTCCACGAATTTCTTGGCTGCATCCTCCCCACAGTAGACGACTGGGGCCTTGTAATCACCATGAGCGTACTTTACGTAATAGCAAAAGCCCGATGGTCGCTGAAGCTGGTAGGCTTTCGTGTAGGAGTGGGATGGATCGGGCTGGCAGGTGCTGAGCTTCTCCGTGAAGCACTCAAAGTCCGCATAGATGACGAATGGAGCTCTCATCATCTTTTTGTGGTTATCGTCCATGATATCTTGCCTGGAAAAGTGGGAGAGGCATCTGCGGCAGAAGAAGACTGACTTTTTGTGACCGGTCACTTGAGACGTCAAAAGACGTGAATGGCTCTTGATCCAGCAGTAATGCTGCTTGCCTTCGCGAGTTAGGAAGAGGAGATCTACGTGGGTGGAGCCTTTATTCTTGGATATCTTGATGGGGTAGATTTGAAGATCCTCTTCCCCATCTTCACCCTTCTTTACACCATCGAAGCCATAGACGTTGACGTTGATGGTGGGATTCTGCCTCTCGAACTTATCAATCGCCTTGAGCGAGACTGGAAAGTCGATGCCGTCGAAGTTGAGGCCTTTCTCCCATGGTTTGCACTGCGTTACTCGGTTGGTGTGCTTACGATCCACCTCAGTATTGTGAAGCGCTGATAGGACTGCCCACTGGAAGCAGCGATCATCCTCATTCCTCACATTGATGATTGCGGGAGTGGTATGAAGGAGCCCCCCTTTAGTGGCTTGAATTGGTTGAGGTGGATTTCTAGCTTCACGAAGTGCTCGAAAGTCCATCCGCTCCCTTCCCGCATGTACTTAGCCACATTTTCCTTGACCTTCTCCATCATGAAGGTAATCTCCAAATCGAGGTCGGATGACTGGGTGAGGGTAGCAAGAGCTGATCGGAAGTAAGGGATGATGTAGGTATTTTCTCCGGTTGCGGGATTGGTCTTCACTAGCTGCACTAGGAGAATTAAGTGGACCTTCAATCCCTTCTTCTTGGTGAGAGCATCTGCGATGGTGGTGGAGATTGTGCTCCGACTTACTTTGAGATATGTGGTCACGTCATGCGACTTTACGGGTTCAATGACGACCGTGCCAAATACGCCATTCAGCGCTTGCCGCCTATCGGTGACCTTGATCTCATCCTCGACTGGGGCATTTCTGATATCTTCTTCGACCAGCTGAATGAGATCCTCTCTCTTGAGCGGGGAGAACTTGGTGAGGCCACGATTCTTGGCGAGTGCTTTCAGCTGCTTCTTGCTGAAGACTTCCTTATGGGTAAATTTACGGGCGGTTTTCTCCTCGATGAGCTTCACCAAAGGCCTCCTTACTTTTCCTGCTGACCCCCCTTAGACCCTCATCCTTAGCTTTTTGACGGAGGGTCTTCATGGTCTCTTCAACCACCATCTTACCGTCGACGGGGAAGGTCTCCTCTTCTTCCGTCTCGCGTGGTTGCCTATTATGTCTCCAGCAGAGACCATCCTTCCCGGGCTTGCTCTTGCAGAACTGCCCCTTCTTTCTCTTGAGTGGGTAGCCGCAGGTGGTCTTCTGCTCCCTTGGTTGATGCTCAAATCGCTGGACTTGCTCCACCCCACAATTTTGACACTGCTGGGTGTGCTCATCGAGCTGCACCAGGTTGGGGGCATTGCAGCACTGATGCTGCTTTTGGGGGGTGGGGTGCTATCGTCCAAATCTTCTTCATTCTCCAGAAAGAAATCCTGGAACTGATCCATCTTATTTCTTTCGGATGCCATATCTTTATTTATATCAATCTTGGACGTAGGCACACCTCTCTTTAAGGTGTTCTGACCCCCACTTTCCCGTGGGACGACTTGTCTATCACTGAATACATATATGCCATTCAGGATCCTGCATGAGTGGGGCAGAATCCCCCTTTTCAAACTACCAAAGTTAAACCGGTTTATGGGTACCAAAACCTCCCCTTTCTCTATTCCGTTTCCTTATAGTATAATAAACATACAAATAAAACCAAATACAGGTAGACCACTAACTCTAAGACCACAACCTTGAAAAGGAAAGAATAGACAAAACGTTATTTAGAAAGATGGGTCGAGGAGTGCTCGGCGCTAAACTGCCGGCTAGCTCAAGGAGCCTAGCAGTCAAGCTCAACGATGCCTTCTTTAATAGCGGTTTAAATAATCTTTATTTGCAGACAAAAGACTCGTTAGAGTCATAGCAATACAATACAAAAAGAACACAATACAAATCGCATGAAACATACAAAAATCATATTTTTCAAACATTTCAAACTTTCAAAGTTTTTTTTAATATTAAAACAGTAAAGCTTAACCTTCTCCCCTCAGTTCTAATGACCCTTTATGAAAGAAGCAACTGCTTTAATATTAGAAGGTGTTGACGGATTCAGAATTGTTTTTAGATTTATTATGTCTGATCCAGTTTTTAGGTCAAAATCTAAATTAAATTCTAGTTCGTTACGTAGATGATTATTTATAGGACAATGTAGAAAAAGTGATATTCATCATCTAATTTTTGTTTACATCTTATACAAAATCTCTGGTCTCTAGGTATTTTTTTTTATATCTCCCGATTTCAATTTGAAGCGAATGGTCACTAGTTCTAAATTTAGTTATATATTTACGCGTTTCAAAATTGGGATGGGACCAATAATATTCCATTTCAGATGGTTCTTGTTTTAAATATTTGTATAAAAATAATTTATTATCTTCGTTTAGGCGTGAAATTTTATTGCACAGAATATCATTATAATGGTCATCTATTTGTTTTTTCAAACTTTTCTTCAAATTATTAAATATTTTAATATTTTTACAGGTGTCTAGTTCTTTAATATCAATACCCATTTCTGAGCATTTCCCGTCGCATGGCCCTTTCCATACCCCAAAGTGATTATTTATTAACAAACTTGTTCTCGTCTTGATATGGCTGAAATATTGCTGAGTAGACGTTATACAATATTCAATCAATCAATCAATCAAAAGAAGGCTATCAGCCAGAAAATGTTGGGAGACATGTCTCTGACCATCATGAGCGGGATCTTGGTTTGGTACTGACAACAGTAAGATGTGGAACCCGTGTTTGAAGCCATCAAGCGGGTATACCAGTAATACCACACAGAACGTGGATATATTCAAAGATGGGACTGGCCTTATGTTTTACCTGGTGTAGAGGTAATAGATAGTCCCTCTGGTCCTTCTTGATATAGTTTATTGTGTCACTTTAATTGGCTTTTGAAGGCCTTTAAAGGCATTAACTGATATAAATTCAATTAATTTGGCTGAAAAATTATTCCATGTGTCAACAATTCGTCACGGAAAACTCATTTTTCAAACATTGGTTCTACGCTGCTTTTTAGGTATATTTGTGTTCCTCTCATTTCTAGGGAATATCTTGTTTTTTAACTTATCGATATAATTGGTGATTATCCCCGCACTTTCGAAGAAAGTTCGGGGATAATGTTATACCCTCCGTCTGTCCGTCCGTCCGTCCGTCACACTTTTCTTGTGACTCAAACTCCTCCTACATTTTTGGATTTAGGGATTTAATTTTGTTATAGAATTGTTGCATATAGTCTGTAGATGCGCAATAAGCTTTCGGATTTTTTATATTGGTGTTATTGCAAACAAGAGGCCCCATGATGTCAATTTTAGCAAAGACCCAAAGATGTGGATTAGACACATGTGGCATGTGACACAAACTCCTCCTACATTTTTGGATTTAGGGATCAAATCTTTCTGCAGAATTGTTGCATAAAGTCTATAGATTTGCAATAAGCTTTTGGAATTTTGGTTCCAGTTCCAACTTTGGTAAATTTCCTGAAAATGTCAAAGACACATATTTTTTTTAAATTTTGGCATATTATCTTATATTCTGACAATTGTTTGGTAAAAAACAAAATTCTGATAACTTAGGATTCTGAAAGGCGGTTCCAATTTTGGTAAATTTCCTGAAAGTCTCAAAGAGCACTTATTTTTTGGAATTCTACCTAGCAACCGTCTTTAAAATGTTTATGTAGTTTAGGACGAACATTTTCATCAATTGTATTTCAAAATATTTGATTCCAATTTTGGTAAATTTCCTGAAAGTCTCAAAGACCACTTATTTTTTGGAATTCTACCTAGCAACCATACTTAAAATGTTTGTGTAGCTTTGGATGAACATTTTCATAAATTGGATTTCAAAAATATTTGATTCCAATTTTGGTAAATTTAATTAAAGTCTCAAAGACCACTTATTTTTTGGAATTCTACCTAGCAACCATACTTAAAATGTTTGTGTAGTTTAGGATGAACATTTTCATCAATTGGATTTCAAAAATATTTGATTCCAATTTTGGTAAATTTCCTGGAAGTCTCGAAGACCACTTATTTTTTGGAATTCTACCTAGCAACCATACTCAAAATGTTCGTGTAGTTTAGGACGAACATTTTCATGAATTGGATTTCAAAAATATTTGATTCCAATTTTGGTAAATTTCCTGGAAGTCTCAAAGACCACTTTTTGGGGGGAATTCTACCTAGCAACCATACTTAAATTGTTTATTTAGTTTAGGAAAAACATTTTCATCAACTGGATTTCAAAAATATTGATTCCAATTTTGGTAAATTTCCTGAAAGTCTCAAAGACCACTTATTTTTGGAATTCTACCTAGCAACCATATATCCTAGGATTCTTTTAGTAACAATAATGACTATCAATAGGTAGATTTAAAAAATAATGAAAAAATATGCCAAGGGTGTATAACAACTGTTTTCTGTGTCAAACAGGGAGTGCGGGGATAGCTGTCGTTTCCGACAACATCTAGTTCTGTATGTTTCGATCATATCATATCTTATCCTTCTTTACTGCAATGATGGTTATCCTAAATATCTCAGCCGATCACGATAGCTTAGGTGTTGGATGTTTTTGACTAGTTTTGTAGCCCGACTTTATACACATTTTCAATCTGTATATAATCGCTTCTTCCTTGTTCATAACCGGGCAAATATTACTGCAGTATTCCAGATGCGAGCAAACAATACTTTTATAGTACAAAGTAACAAACATGTCATTGTCCATATAGGAACATCTTCTCCTTATCATTTCCACTCTCTGGTTGACCTTTTTTGTTTGGTTGCTTATATGTGTTTGAAACTTCAACTTATGGTCTACAGCGATTACATGGTCTGTATTTTTCTTCGGATGACTCTACAATGTCGTTTCCACCCATTTGGTCGTTT
>MJUU01002743.1:17211-33665 GCA_002080025.1 Modiolus philippinarum | reverse complement strand
TTGTATTATATGTGTCTGAGTGTAAATAAAGAATCTAGAATCTAGAATTATAAAAAAAAAAATTGAATAACAATACAAAATAACAATAATATATAGATAATTAAAAACAGTTGTTATGTAAACAGATTAGTGTCCAAAGATATTAAACAGCTCTATCCGGCTTCCAGCGCGACAAACATATTTTGAACAATAGAAATAATTGAGAGATTAATTTAAAACGAAAGAATAAAGGAAAGAATAAATAGATAAATTAGCACTAAAATTATGTAAATTAAATGTCTAAAACGTATTATATGAAATGTCCAAAGAGAATATTTAATGAAAACACGTAATTTGATTTTAAATCCAAATGTCCAAATATTTCCGGGTTATAGATTGGCTATCAGTTTTCCCTATTAAACTTAACTGTGAAAATTTGCGATCTGAATTGAATTGAATTTTTCATGAGTCGCTGTTTTCCGATTTTAAAATAAAATCTGGTGTTAGCCTTGTTCAGTGTGGTCAGAAGGCCATGAGTTGTTTATATTAAATTAATATATGTAGAATGTTTGGTGCAAGGTATCAGCCTTGGTACAGGATCGGTGCTTTTTATATATACTCATGCCCAGATGCTTATAGTAGTTTTATAGTAAAAACTAGTCAGTGATTCTTTTTTAAGATGATGAAATGCTGATCATTGGTGTAGGGGCAGGATGTGGAACTGTGCTAGTGATTATAACTGTAATAGCAACTGCTGTTTTATGTAAAAGGTTAGTAATACATTATTGTTATTTATATCACATCACTGTTAAGAGTTTGGTTTTCATTGGTTTAAACCTTTCCACGTGATATTTACTAATGAACTTTAAAGTGGGCTTTAAGATGTAATATACCCAGTGAATTACCACAAGGTAATGTCTGATTTCAACTGCGATGTCTCCGTTTTTTTTTTAAAAAGAACAACAAAAAAAACAAAAACAAAAATAACACATTTGTGATACAGCAATTGTGAATGGAGATGCCATGTTGGTTGCAATATACCTTCAACTGAAACAAATCAAACTCTTTTGTTACCTCAATATGATAGAGATTTTATAATTTCTAATTTATGTATTTGAGAATTAATGTCTATCATGTTGGGTATGTCCATTAAAATAGTGACTAAACAAAGCTGAAAAAATAACACTGTCGTATTTTCAGGCATGCAAAGAACTCTTTCCACCATATGTGTGTGTGTGTGTGTGTGTGTGTGGTTAATTCAGATGTCATTAAAAAAATTTAGAGTAATTGGTTATCCAAACTTGAAGGCAGACAGGCTGGAAATTCGGAATAATACTGTATTACATGACGGTATTAAATTACAATTGTGCACTGTCAATATACAATGTCCATTTACCAAAAAAATTAGTAAAGAATGAATTTTACACAGTCATTCAAAAAAGGAGCTAGAATTCAAAATGTATAGATAGACTCAAGAAAACCTAAGACTCTAACCTTTCGGTAATGCAATAGGATATACATTTATATTTATGGCTGCAATCTTTAATTCAGCATGAACATGATCAACCCAACGAGCTTAACTATGTATCTCCTGTAGGACATCTTGTATGAGGTATATAGATAAAAAGCACAAGTTTGGAGAGGACCATCCAAGGTCTTCTATGATCAGAACTGGTTCTAATGGTATAAATTTGAGGAAAAGATCTTTGAATAAATTGCCTATTCGTTCCTCTGGAGTCCATCTTGGATGAGTTACTGACATAAAATTACAAAGTTTAAAGGAAACCGCCAAAGGATTATATTATTTTTCTATATAGGGGTTTCATAGGAAAAGATCTCGTAATTGGGTTCATATCTTAAATATATTCCACGCTGGTGGCCATCAATCCTATATTGAATTATGTTCCAGCGGCCATCCTGGATGAGGTACATACATATGAATCACAACTTTTGAAGGAAAGAACCAAAGGAATTTGTTTTGAATTGTACAAGCAGTTTTTGAGGAGAACATCTTGAATGAAAAATAAGAAGCGGACTGACAACGGACGCCAATTGTTTGCAAAAGCTCTCCCTGGTTACTACCAGAAGGCCAAATAAAATTAAAGATTTTTTATAAATAATCGCATATACAAATCTGATATAGTTATAAAATCTTGGCATCACTCTGGACAGTGATATTACCTTCAGCTTGACAAAGTCTTAGGCTGCGCCTAATTGGGCATTATCAAGATATCATGACCATGCCCTCTATGTTAGCAACTCTTTATAATTAACACATGCAATAACACTTAAGTATGTTCGATAGTAATTTTTTTTGCCATTTTAGCAAAGCTTTTGAATTTCTTCGTTTTAATTTCATAAAATGTTTCCCTCGCCTCTCAGTTATATTTAGAACATTCCAAATATTCATAAAGTAGCACTTCTTTGTTTGCTATATTGTTTTTTTATGATAAAAGTTGTTAACCCTGTGCAAAATGTACATTATATTGTACCATTTATATTTTCAATCTGTTCCGAAGTCCTTAATTTGCTGCTTTAAAATTATGGTCTAAAATTTAATAAAATTTAAAGCTATGTATGAACAGGCTAACATCACTTAAACATTCCAATCAAAACTCATGCAAATTGCTATCCAAACAATATGTTAGGTAAATACTGAAAAGATTAATAGCTTCTTACATCAAAAATTGGGGTATCTTTCATGAATGTAAGAAATTCCGTCTTTTTCTTCCGAGTTTAGCGCATCAAGAACAACCATGAGTGAATGATAATCAGATCTTTGATTTTGATCGAATGTTAGTAGCTATTTCGTCCGTAAAATACGACAAGAAACATCTGGAAAACTATACTGTGCGAGTAACTTCGTCGCCATTTGATTGTACCTTACCTTGTGACGTCAGGTGTTATATGACTTTTAGTCATGGGTATAATTATTGTATCACAAAAATGAAAACTCATCCCTTGGTTGGTCATTTACCCATGGAAGACGAGGTCGCATGCATCGATCTTACATCCGTCGTCTCATACAATAAACCACGATTTTGATGAAATTGATCACACATATTAATTTCTTTTGAAAGTCAGAAAGGCTTCTCTTGGTGTAAACACTATAAACTCCAAACCAGCAATTTGATGAGAATATAATAGGCTGTACTAGATGGTGAAAGCTATATTCTAACGCACTTTTGTGTTCATCTAAGCACTTGCATAATTTTCATGAAATTCCTATCAGAGGTCTAGGAAGCGTAGTGGATACCGGCTATGGGATTGAGCTAAAATGACAAAGTCCAAAACATGTCAAAAATCTTGAAAAAAGAACACATAATGCACATCGGTTATATGCAATTAAGGTCCTGCATAAGTTTATTGAAATTCTGATCAGTGCTTCAGCAGGAGTAGTGGATACAAAGTAGTCACCTTATGGTTTGCTTTGAGCTCAAACATGTAAAAAATCTGAAAAGGGGGGTTATTTGAAAATATGATAAACAGTGCACTTCTTTATTATGTAATTAAGGTCCAGCATAAGTTTCATAAAATTCTGATCAGTGTTTAAGGAGGAGTAGTGGATACCATGTAGTCAACATATGGTTTGCAATGAGCTACAATCACAAAGTCCAAAAAAGGACATAATTTGAAAAATATATCTATAGTGCTCATTTACAATAATTAAGCTCCTGTATAAGTTTCTTAAATTCTAATTAGTAGTTTATGAGGAGTTGTAGATCACCATATGGTTGGCACTGAACTAAATTTCAAATTACCGAAGTTACTGTTAATTTATTTTCTCCATATGCCATTTATGTCTCATCAGTGCAGATCACCAAATTCGGAAGTCCATCAACCGAAAAACGTAGAAAAGCTGATAGAGAACAAATAACCAAAAGGGTCTAAATAGAAAAGGCAAAATTCAGCTAAGGACAGAGCAATGCATGAGGGAGATACTCCTTAGTTTAAACACAATTTTGTAAAATTTAGATATTGCAAGTGTAAATGTGTAAAAGCTGATAGAAAAAAAATAACCAAAAGGATCTTAATAAAAAACCCAAAATTCAGCTAAGGACAGAGCTATGCATGAGGGAGATACTCCTTAGTTTTAAACAAAATTTGCTTAAATTAAGGTATTGCAAGTTTCTATTAAGTCGGTTTTCGGGTCAGCAACGAAGTACTGAATACTGTGTTGGTTAATACCCTCGGGAACTACCAGTCCACCAGAAGAGGCATCGTCAATTACTACGTCAAAACATGTCAAAAATTTAGAAAAAAATGAATTATTTGAAACAGAATACATCGTGCATTAACAATATGTATTTAAGGTCCTGCATAAGATTCATCAAATTCTGATCAGTGGTTATGAAAGATTTTTGGATAACATGTGGTCACCATATGGTTTGCATTGAGCTACGATAAAAAAAGTCCAAAACATTTCAAATGTCTGAAAAAAGGACACAATGGAAAACAAAATACATAGTGCACATCAACAATATGTTACTAAGCTCCTGCGTAAGTTTCATGAATCACTGGTTTAGGAGGATACATCGGCAAACGAATACCGAAGCAAGAACGAGGAAAGGGGAAATTCTAAAATCATAAATCCAAAAGGAGGAATAGTGGATCCCAACTTTTGGGCACAAAAAGACGGATGGAGAGCATGGGCACTTTATACTCCCGCAAAGCGGTGGCAAAAATATGTGTACATTAGTTCATTAAAAAGAGGTCACGATTTATAAACGAAAAAGGTAAACCGAAAGCCTATTACATTTCCCTAAAGTAGTCGTTGAATATAGTACTTTTGTATCCCTGATCAGACATTCTTGTATACATTCGTTACTTTTAATCTAGGTTGTTCTTGGAGTGCATTTTGATATTAAAGCTATGTAATAACCATAATGTAGTTACAAGTGAAAAGTTGTTTTCAAATTTAAAATCACTTACCGATTTTATTGGCAGACATGTCTCACTATTCATGATGCAATCAAACTATTTGGAAAATCAAAAACAAATGTTATAATTGTTACATGCTAATTTTTGAAATACAACAAATAACTAAATACCGAAGTAACTGTGAATTTATTTTCTGCATATGCGCATTTCGACAACTTATGTCTCTTCAGTGCAGATAAAATCTAAACGTTTGGAAGACCATAAAATCAAATATGTTGAAAAACTGATAGAGAACAAATACCCAAAATGATCTAAATGTAAAACCAAACTAAGCTAAGGACAGAGATTTGCGTTAGGGAGATACTCCTTAGTTTTCAACAAAATTTACAAAAATTTAGATATTGCAAGGTTCGAACTATGACACCAACTCACTTGATACAACAATAAAAGAAATTTTATAAGATTACAACAAAATATCGAAGATACATCATCACAGCTGGAGATGTATAAACTAGAGGCTCAGAGACTGAGCCTGTATCGCTCACCTGACAAAATGCTTCTATGCCATGCATGACTGGAAAAGATGTATTTTACCAATGAGGTCTAATGTTAAGCTATGTTCTCCATTGGCACAAGTGTTTTTGTCTGATCCTATTGAAATGAGTAATCTTTGCAAAGTTAGTTAAATTTGCTTGAATAGTTTCAGAGAAGATATTAATTAAAAGCATAGTTTCACATACCAGACTACAATGTTAAACTATGTTCTGCACTGGAGGCCACGTTTTTTGTTGGATCAAAATGAAAAAAACAAATTTTGTAAAGTACCTTCCGTACATCATTCCTGTAAAGTTTGGTTGAATTTGCTCCAGTAGTTTCAGAGGAGAAGATTAAAATGTGACTTTTCCCATAGGGTCCAATGTTAAACTAAGTTCAGCACTTGCGGCCATGTTTTTGTCGGATTGAAACAAAATTTGCATTCTTTAAAAAGGACCTCTGGTACACTAATTCCTGTAAAGAGTTGTTGAATTTGCTTCAGCCCTTTCATAGGAGTACTTGAAAATGTGATTTTCCAATATGGTCCAATGTTAAACCTATAAGTTCCGCGCTGATCAGGCTGCCATGTTTTTAATCAAATCTGAATGAAATGAGCAAATCTTTGTTAAGGACCTTTAGTACATAATTCCTTTGAAGTTTGGTTGAATTTGCTTCAGTGATTTCAGAGGAGAAGATGAAGATGTGATTTTGCAAAGGGTCCAATGTTAAACCTAAGTTCCACACTGGCAGCCATGTTTTCTGTCAGATCAGAACAAAATAAAGGACCTATAGTACGCCATTCCTTTAAAGTTTGGTTGAATTTGCTTCAGTGGTTTCAGAGGAGAAGATGAAATATATTTGTTAAATTATGTTCCCTGCTGGCGGCGATGTTTTTTTTATTGGATTGGAGCCAAATGAGTATCTTTGTTAAAGACAATTTGTTCATCATTTCTGTAAAGTTTGGTTGAATTTGCTTCAGTGGTTTCAGAAGAGAAGATGAAAAGTGTGATTTTTTCCCATAGGGTCCAATGTTAAACCTGAAGTTCCGCGCTGGCGGCCATGTTTTTTGTCGGATAGGAACGAAATTAGCAATCTTTGTAAAGCACCTTTAGTACGTCATTCCTGTAAAGTTTGGTTGAATTTGCTACAGTGGTTTCAGAGGAGAAGATGAAAATGTGAAAAGTTTAACGGACGGATGACGGACGCCAAGTGATGGCAATAGCTCACATTGACCCTTTGGGTCAGGTGAGCTAACAAGTGGCAAAGGACAAATGCAACAAAAAAAAGCAAAAATACAAAACAAATAACAGGATTGAAGTGTTGCAAGGAATTCAGTAAAGTTCTGCAAAAGTTGTTGTTTTTTTTCATTAATTTGTCCTTTCTGGTAAAATATATAAATCTAAAAGATATTGAAGAAAAAATTCAGACTTTTAGATGCTGGAAAAGAACTTTTAAAAGGAAATGACTCTTCAATACTGCAGAAATATCATCATAACTTTGAAAATCAAAGTAAATTGTGTTGGTATCGATGTATCTGACCGACCCGAATTGGAGGGGGATAAACTAAGTTGCAGTGAACTAACTACCGACATTGTAAAAATTTGGCAGATGACCATTTCAAAAAGAGGTTTATTGTATGATTTATTGAAATATTTATTTTGCATAGAATACAAAATGGATTGGCTAAAAGCGAAGCAATTGTAGGAATTCGTCCCCTATAAATAATTTTAAACTTATAATACCACGAATACTAGATCATTTGAAGAGTCAAATTTATAAGACTGAAAAGAATTTCTCTCCTGCAAAAGTTGTGACATAAGATCATTTTGATGTTACTTTATGCTACTTTTAAGCCCTTTGGGCTAATCGTTCTCAAGAACTTTTTCATATGTTATGAATTTGCATATTCCTTGTAATTGATTTCCATCTGTATTGAGGAGGTATGAATTAAGCAAATTTAGTATCTTGTCAAACATCTTTCATAAAATCTCTATCTAATTGCAGACGGTCCAAAGCTACAGGAGAGGAAAATAAAACATCAGATCAAGATATACAACATGACGAGTTACCATACAACGATCTGTATGTATCTGTTGGTGACAGTAGTAAGAATGATCTGCCTATGAATTGCAAACGTAGCGTAAACAAAGGAATTGACAACTCGGCAAATGAAATTGACACTAATTATAGCACAATTGATCTAGAAGACCAACCCGTAAAGACCAAGGCGACCATCAGTCCGGTTAAACCTGTGATTGCACCGAAGCCAAAAATAAAAGAAGCAAACAAAACAAGCGTAAAACATGTTTCTGCTCCGGGTGATTTAGGTGTCGAGTATGCCGTCGTTGATAAGAAGGGGACAGTTTGTTCAACTGACCAAGACAAAGCCACACAACATGTTGTGGACACTACATACGCTGTGGTGAATAAAGATCGGAAACGGAAATCCGCTGATAACAACACAAATAAGATTAAAAACAAAATGTCCAGAAGTATTGTGATGCCCTTTGACGAATGCCGTGATGGAAACAAGGGTCCTACAGAAGAAACAATGTGTCTAGAAAAAGAACATTCACAGTATTCAGGAGAACAAGAACAACAATATGTCAAAAATAAATCAAATAATTTTATATCCGAGTCAGCAAATTATGCTGAAATCGACCTCCCTGAGTAGTTTTTTTCCAACTTATCTGATAACCAATTTACTATTTATTTTGTTACTACTTTAGCTCAAGGCTGTAATTCGGTTACACCTATAAAAATGATCCTGAGGGATTTGTATCGACGGTTGAGCTTGAGAGGGATGTGGTGACACCATCGTGAGGGATTTTTATCAAGAGAAATTTTAAAAGTTCACATTTCATTTCAAAATAATTATCTATTAGGTCATTGATTCCCTAAGATATTTATGCTTGTCAAAATGGTTTAACATAGTTAATAGAAGTGCATCGAAGTAAAAGTTTGAAAGTCTTCAGTTTTTTACACATTTTGAAAAGGCGAGATTGTCATCAACAATTTCAATGACTACAAAATGTAAACAAAGGCATATTTCTGCAAGATTGTAACGATTTGGTTGATATTTATTTATATGTTGATACAGTAATCATAACTACAATATTGTGTTCAACGTTTTATCCCAACACATGTTTTTAAAATACATGCAAAAAAAAGATTATGCCTTAATATAAAAAGAGCAATTTCACATCGTGAATGATTACGTTACACCTTTTTAATCGTGAAAGATGATCGTGAGGGAATAATCTGCTTGCTAAGTTTATAAAAAAAGGTTTCTGGATGAAAGTTTATAAATGTATGATGAATTTTGAAATCCTGACTGCAAATAATAATGACGTTCGAAGAAGCATTTTATATTTGGAATGTAAAGCGGAACAGGAACCAGAACATAAACCGGATATTTCAAGTAAGAGAAAATGCTTTAGAACATTTAAACGAATTAAATTTTACAGGAATATAACACAACAAATATAAATAATAAGTTAGGTCTTTATATGTAAGGCAAACGAAGTGCAACAAAATTGGCAAGCAAAAAGAACTAAACTTAAAATAGAACCCAAAACACGGAACAACGAACTCTTAAAAACGACATGTGTGATATGAATTTATATGTCACCATGGTAACTTACATATTCGGTTTAATATGCACATTAATGATTGCCGAGTGCAATCCAACATGTGACTTCGTCTATCCACGTACATGAATCTGTCAATCGCCAAAATTCCTCCGTCCTTTCTAACGTATATGACCTCTGACACTGTTCTGCAGACGCGGAATTATTTCCGGAATGGCTATCTGCAGAGTACTTGATCGTTATCTTTATTACCACCACTATGTCGATGCCTCTATCATAGCGGATAGCTACGATTTGTATTTTCTCGATTTTACCGTAATTGAAATTATTGAAAAATGTCCATGCTGAGGAGTATCTCCCTATTGAATCGCTCGATCCTTAGACGGTTCTTTGGCTTTCGATTTGTGTACCTCAACCAATGCCTCACCATGTTAACCTGTTGATAGTACCAAATCACCAGGGATCTTCCAACAAAAAATCAATCTCCAGTTTTGTACTGTGTTTTTAAATATCAAATGATGCTAAAGGTTGAAATAGTGTAAAACTCCGTTACTTAAAATCAGCTATTTATATTTTAAATGCTCAAAGTATGCTATGAAGTAGTGAGCAACCAAATAGCCAATCCAAGCGATACGTCTAAATATATGTAGCAAAGAAAACAATTTTAACACAAGAGAAAATTGAAGACACAAATATATGTGCAAAACGTGTACCAAAACAAAAACTAAGTTTGAGACCAGGATCATAAAATAAAATACTGCCTATAAACAGATTTACTTTCTAAGGCCATTCAAAGATTATCCATTATCCCCATATCAAACTTCTATTTTACAAATAATCTTAAATTTAAGCACATGACAGTTTCATGATACCGAAGCCAGGTGCACCAGTAGAGTAAGCATTTCCTGTTTCTTATAAGACATACACCGTGTTAAACATATCACGTCCGCTAAAGGTCAAATTGGGTAAATGTAGAAATAACAAACCAAACTGTCATAAGGGGGGGGGGGGGGGGNGGGGGGTCTGTGCACATCTGTGACATGGATATTCCATAGTGATCAACAAGTTCATAATGTTGACAATAAAATTGCACTTAGAATAATCTGTCTTTTAGTGTTTTATTTCCAAATTATTTTTCACCAGATAATTATAAAACAGAGTGACAGAAGACTATTGATTAAATGCACATTGCAAATGTTTCCAGTTAAGGCAAAGCACAGAACTAAATTGAATCAGTAAACACGAAAATAACAATAAATTCTAATTCCGTATATGGCAATTTTTTTTTAATTCTCTTCTTCTTCCTATTGTTGTACATGGCTTCTCTTTTTACGAAAAATGTCTCCTTATATGCAGAAATGTATAGGTTATCAAGACTTACCTACCATAACCTTAAAGTTTGACTAAAAATGGGGATGACGCAGGTTTAATTTGTGCACATTTGTTTGTGTTTTTATTTTCATGGCCATTTTTGAAACTATTGACTTCTTCCTTTTTAAATACCAAATGCAGTTTACACTAAACTGCTTCAAAGACTCAGACTCGCATTTCATTCAGTGTCTAAGCCTGATGTTAAGATTTAAAGACTGATTTTACGTAGTATTTTTTTGTGCCACGAGGAAAATCAAATTCCGTCCTAGAATAAGCAATGAGGGATCTGAAGTAAATGCACATTACACACAGTCTCTACAAATATATACATGGTAAAACAAAGCAACGGGAACAACCCTTTTATTGTTGTTTTTGGCCTTCAACAAAGATCTTTGCTTATACCTCAGAGTAAGTCCAAAAACGGCCAATAGCACTGGTTTGAGCGGAATTTATTGTTAATTGTCGAGTAACGCTACATCCATTCTTATCATCATCCATGAATGGCGGGTTGTCAACAAACATAAAATTTCTAACAAATTGTCTCATTCGTTGCCCGACAAATAAAAAAGAAAAAAAAATAACAGAATCAATCATAACACTTAAATATCCACAGTTCACTCTTCAAGTCAAAAGTAAGAAAACTTGGCATAATAAAATCGTGAGATGTGGGAACAATAAACAGCCGGTCAGAATAACAATTTTTAGATATTACAAACAAATTCAGCAAAAAATTTAAAATACCATAGTGCACCATAACTGAGATGTATAGAGAGCATACATGAATCTCGCTCATAAACAAATTTCAATGAAAACATTTTTCTTCCTTAAATAACACAATATAGAAGTTAAAAGTAAGTTTTGTTGCTCCCCTTAAGTGATTTGCCAGTAATCTAGGTCAATCGCATTTTAATAAATAATTTGAATGAATTGGAATCATTAAGTTTAATTGCACATGCTTCATGCGGTAACAAGAACAATGTAATGATAAACACTACTGAACTTTAGAAAATACTTAAGCATTGTCCAATGTGCATTTTGCTAAGTATCATCGTAATATTGCTGAACTTACAAATAGTTGAGCATAATACTTCACGATCATAAATTTCGTCCTCACATCCCTCACGATCATATTTGGATGAAAATGCACAAAATCATATATCAGAAAAAGAAAGGAAATGGGGTAAATGTCAAGGAGACAACATCCCATCTCCAGGTTAAAACAACCCAAAACAAAGCATCTAGGTATCACCGTACAGTCTTCAACACAGTGAGGAACCATATAGCAAGCCCTAAATGGCCCCCAAACAAGTAAAAATTAAGGAAATGAACAAATCAATGGAAACAATCCCCATCCAATAACCCGAATATCAAGAAACTAAAATTTTATAAGAAGACAAGGACAAGCCAATGACCAACATATTCCTGACCTAGGACAGGCTCAAAAATTGCGGTGGGGTTAAAACTTGTTTTCTTGGATCCAACCCCCCCCTTATGTGTGGTGAATGGCTAAAAAATAAATACACAAAAAGACTCACAGTAAAAATCAAACTAGAAAAAAAGTTAAAAAATCAAGACGAGTACAATTACAATTAAGTACAGAAATATTTTACGAAAGGATATGGAGTAAATGATTATGAGACAATAACACATATGTCAACTCCAACTGCATTAATTTTAATGAGCTGTATGGCCATTTCGGAAATTTAAAACATGAAGTCAATACACATAGGTACTGTCCTGACAAATGCTTGCAGTTACTGACAGCTAGCTAAAGACATTAATTCCGTTGACTATGATATCAAGCCTTCTTTCATATAAAACTTCAATTGAAATACCTCTAAATAGATTTCGTATAACAACATCATCAATTATGAAAGAAGAACATGATATTGTGCAATGCCAAATACTGCCAATATGAAAAATTGTTTAATTTAGTTATGGCGTAAAGCATTTAGGAGTTGATCAATATTTTTGCCAACAAAAACCAGAATTAAAGATTTTACAACAATGCTGTAATTATATCCTTTATGAATAAGTTTATTCAACGGATTAATAAGTTTGGAAGGACCATTTTTGAATTTATGCGCTTTGTAAATGATATCGTTTACTTGGTACAAAATGCAAGCTCATCATTTTTGTTGTAGCAGAAACTTGAGGACTTAGCAAAGGCATTTTCCATAAAAGAGCAAAAAATGTTTTACGAATCTCCAAAAAGTCAATAGGGTTCAACGTTGCATTTTGTAATTCTGAGCAGCATGTTGTACCTTTTATATATTTTTTAGTTTTAAACGATAGTCTGATAATAATCATTTTGACAGACACATTTCTTTTTCCCAGTAAGTTCGCTCGTTTTTCAATATATCATTTTTTTCAAAATAATTGTTTATTTAATTCCTAACGAATCAGTCTCAAGGCTTAACCGCCCTTATTAATCCCTCGCTATTATTTTTATCGGCGTAGCCGAATGACAGCATTGTAGCTAGGGCGTTTACAAACATTGTTTCATTGCATAGTTTTATCATGTTTTTGTAGAGACTTTGTCTCATTTGCATTTACTCCATATCCCTTCATTACTAATACACTTTTCAGTATAGAACGTAGTTTAGCATTTAACTCTATGGAATAAACATATTGTAATCATCTCCAATCGTGGCTTCAATTTCGGAACATATTTCAGCATTAAATCGTATGAGGACAACATTAAAGTCATTTGCTCTGAAACAAATTACGCAAATAGAGCCAGACTTAATGGAATTTCTTTGGAAACTTGCAGTATCTCAATTATGGCGATGTCCGTAGCTAATTTTTGCTTACCATTTAGATCCTATTCTTTATTTGGTCTGTATCAGTTTTTACAATATTTCGATTTATGGTCTTTCAAATGTTTTGTTTTGTCTACACTGAAGAGACATAAGATGTCGAAATGTGAATTTGCAGAAACTAAAATTTAAAGTAACTTCGGTATTTTGTTTTACTGTAATGAAGGTGCTGTACAATAAAACTATAACAATTCTGATTTATTTATCTGAAGACTTATCAAAAGGGGATGTGTCTTGCCTATTTTCTTTATCCATTTATATCTTTTAATTGCTTACATTGGAAGAATTTTGTCAGGTGAGCGGCATTCATTCTCATATATATTTATTTGGATAATTTGTTTATACCACATATACCACAAAAAGTCATGTTTTCATATATACTATCGTTTGTTTGTTTGAATGGAGTTTAACGCCACTTTCAGCACTACTTCAGTCATATCATGGAGTTAAGATTTAGAAATTGGGGAATCCGGAGTACCCTGAGAGAACAACCGACCTTTGGCAGGACTGGTAACTGACATGCCTTATCACGACTATGGTATGATCTCTTTATAAGGTTGCAATGTTGCGAAACAAAGGAATGTTGTTTTTCTCTGTATCATAATGTGATCTGACATTAAAAGTGTAACAAATGCAGATATCAAATACACCGGCAAACGAATATCGAAGCAAAAATGAGGAAAAAGTTAATTCCAAAATTAAAAATTAAGAACGTGGATATTCATATCCAACACGAATTGAAACAAAACAAATGAACAAAACTGAACAAGAACGCTACAAAACTAAAGCACTAACAGTGTAAACCCTACAAAAACTGAGGTATCATCAGGTGCTCCGGAAGGGTAAGCATGATCTGCTCCAAGCATTGCGCCCATACCACAGACTTCAAAGAAACTAGAAATGTGTTATTATATAGCTTAATACGAATTTTGTTTACACAAATAATGAAGGAACATCGTGAAGACGAGACAAGAAAACGAAATAGACATACCCAGTTTTCCTGAGTTAGCAGAAGCTGCAAAAAATATTTGCCATAAGACTAACCAAAATATAATGCAGAGATAATTTCTAAACTGCTCTTTGTTTAACTGTCGCCAAATTCATTTCGTGAAAGGGTATTTGATCCTTTACTACTATATTCTTTGTCAGTATTAAGGTAGATGGGTACTCCAATTTCCATAGATTTTCTTTATTTTCTCAGGAAAGTTTCCTTATTATATTAGCATTGAAATAAAAAAAAAATAAAAAGGGGGGTCACCGTGCTTGTTTTTAAAATAACTGATATCAAAATAATCAAATATTTCTAATGAATATAAAGGGAAAAACAGGTTATTGGTGATTTCTTAAAAACTATTCCATAGATTTTTTTCTACTTTATTCATGTCTTAGCCCTTTGAACATACTTTCAAAAAATATAAAGAAAAATGGGAGTCACCGACTTTGTTTTCCATAAAGATTATAAAATGTGAATTTTCATAGTGATATCTATGTAAAATATTTTTATCAGATTATCTCCCTTTTTCAAATATCTTGTTCCAACTTATTTCATTATCAAGTTAACATGCCTGGTCTTATTAGATAAAGACATGTAAATTCAACTCCATGTAGGTCCTTTGCATATTGTATTATGAATATAATATTGATTGTTTTTTTACAAATAAAAATATTTGCATATTTAAAAAGCAGATAATACCACAACAACATGAATAACGAATTCAAAATGGCGGAAGACTACCGATCTACCTTAAGCTGGAATGTTGTCACAAAATTCATACCAATTTCTTGTACGCCATGATATTTCTTTCTCGTTCTTTTCAATTGTTTAGCTTTCAATTCTTATATTCAACTTAACAAAAAAAAATCATGTTAGAGAAAATTTTTCAATATGGTTTCTGAGGGGGGGATGTTACATTTTGATATTTGAAATAGTTCTTACTCTTAAATGCTTGAAATAAGTAAGTAAGTAAATATTTTGTTATACTTACTTATGTAGCAATGCCAAGCCTCTTTTAATTAAGTGGACTGTATGCTTCATTCCCTTAAGAATGTAAACGAAATTTTAAAAAAATTCTAAGGGGATAGGAATATTTAGTTTGTGACAGTAACTCATTATTGGAGTTACAGTAATCCATTTTTTAAAATCTTATACCCAAGTTTTCACTGCAGTTTAGTTACAGACAAGATGAAAAAAATCTTGAATATATCATTATATAAGGGAGTAACCATTTGATTTCTATAGTGGGGCTATGGTCAAATTTTTCATCCTGGATTTTTTTTTGTGTGTAACTTCTATCCTGACTTTTTATTTTTGTTCCAAGCCCGTCCTGGATTAACCCGCATAGTCATCCTGGATTTTTTTTTGCTATAGGTAACTGTCCTGCCTTTTTTTTTAATTTAACCATAGCCCCCCCCCCCCTCCCCCCCTAAAAATCAAATGGTCGCTCCCTAAGGCTGCTTACCTGAATTTAATATCTTATTTATTATAACATACATTTTGTTACATCATAGTACTTTCTTCTTCACAAAAAAATATTGTTTTCTTTCAATATCTTTGTAATGCCCTTAGAGATAAAATTTTGGTTCTTTCAAGTGCAAATAAAGGACTACGCTGATCGCAGCATGATACGGTGTCGTATGAGATTTTAAAGTCTATGAAAACTGCAAGTTCCGGTTCCGGTTTTTGCCGTGTTAACTTCCGGCTTGAGAATTGCAAGTTCCGGAATTGCGAAATGTAAGTAAGTAAGTAAGTAAGTAAGTAATTGTTATTTATAGTCGGGTAATACACATATAACAAATAACATAAGTTCTGAAAGAGCTTTTATACCGACTTAAATGTGGGGGAAACCTCTGTTTATTCAAACTGCGATGTGACATATCACATTATTTTGCGAAACATTACATTTTCTTAATCACCATAAGCACTGTTGGTCTTAATTTTCTTTCAGATTAAATTATGTATGTAAATGATTGCACTCGAGCGAAACTGAAAGTACATCGCAGTTTAGTGCAGTCGTGATTTCATCAATGCACTAAGGCACGGACCATTTGATTTTCAGGGGGGGCTGGGATTTTCACCAGAGCCGGGAAATCTTTTTCGCCCGCTTCGCGGGCCTGATTATTTTTTTCCCATATACACAATGCTACAAAATTTTGTTGAGCCAGGCTTTTTTTCCTAATGGACAGGATCAGGGCCAGATTATTTTTTTCAACCCAGATGCTGGCCAGAGATTTTTTTTTTGGCAAAAGTCAGGGCCAGAAATTTTTTTTCTAAAAAAAATAC
>MJUU01002743.1:0-17201 GCA_002080025.1 Modiolus philippinarum | reverse complement strand
CCCCCCCCTGAAAATCAAATGGTCCGTGCCTAAAGTCATTTGTAGGCTCATAGAACTTTTGTATTTCTATAGATACTGGATCAATTAACTTGTAGTTATATGATTATATTAATTAGTCCCGCGTAGATTCTGCGTTAAGTGTGATTATTAATTTTGAGGGAAATGGATTGTAGGATTTAAATATTTAAATTTCAAAGCGAACAAACTAAAAAGAAAATGATTGTATTACATAAAGAAATATATTCAAAGTTCCTTCCAATTAAGGGGCATAAGCCTAATGACCGTTTGGTCACCTAAAACAGGCAAAAAATAATGGCCAAAATAATTCGGTTATTTATAACTAACAAATCAGTTGCTGTGGGAAATATGTAAAATATGGCTCAAACTTATTGGCTTTGTTAAAAGTTGCAAGCAATGAAAAATAATGACCCTCAATGGTTGTATGCCTTGGGTTGATTTACTTAAGGCTTGCAAATTTCATAGCTTTGGTAAAATTTGATGAAAAATTCTAACAATATACTGTTTTTGTAAGTTATGTGACACAGTGGGTTAAAAAATGTTATTCTGACCTTATTCTTACAGATTTCATGGATGCGGAAATAGTTGCAATTAATTATTATTATAATTTATGGTTATCTGTTGTCAGTTTGAGTTTTAAAAATATCATTCTGACCCTTTGCTTGCAGATTTCATGGCTGTGAAAATAGTTGCGATTAATAATTATGATCATTTATGGCTATATAAGGTCATTTTGGGACATAAAATATCATTCTGACCCAATGCTTGTATATTTCATGGCTGTGAAAATAGTTGCGATTAATAATTATGATCAATTATGGCTATATGTGGTCAGGTTGGGTTTTAAAATATCACTCTTACCCTATGCTTGAAGATTTAATGACTGTGCAAATAGCTGCGATTAATAATTATGATAATTTATGGCTACCTGTGGTCAGGTTGGGTCTGAAAATATCATTCTGACCCTATGCTTACAGATTTCATGGCTGTGAAAAGAGTTGCGATTCATAATTATGATCATTTGTGGCTATCTGTGGTCAGGTTTGTTCATTAAATATCATTCTGACCCTATGCTTGTAGATTTCATGGCTGGGAAAATAGTTGCAATCAGTATTAATGATCATGTATGGCTATCTGTGGTTAGATTGGGTCATAAAATTGTCATTTTGACCTTAATACTTTATGCCTACAGATTTATTTTGACCATTTACGTTCTCTGTTGGTTGGTTGGTAATAATGTCCTTAGCTATTCCTAAAAACAGTAACAAGGAAATTTTTTGCGGATGGCCATTTAGACAGATTACGTTATTGGTGTAGATCAAATCAAACTTATAGGAACTTATTCAAATAGTCATGTCAGCTAAAATCAGCTAAGGACAGAGCTATCATGGAGATACTTGTCATCTGATTTGTAAAAATATATAAAATTTTGTAGATGACCATCATGTTACCATGGCTACTTAATATCAACTTGATATATGGTAACATTTTGAAGAAAAGGCAATTTAAGATACTTTCCCATAGGTCCATAGATCTGTAATGGCGACCAGCATGGAATATGATCGGTACTAAAATCATACTTGTAATTGACTACCACCATGTTGCCATACATAGCTAATATCAACTTGATGTATGAAAAGGTTTTACCATGTATTTGTAGGTACTTTGTCTCATGTGTACTTTCTCCATATCCCTTCTTTTATTAATTATGGTTATTCATACTTAATACAAACTTGGACAACCTTACAAAGGCAAAACTGGAATTTGTCTCTCCCGCAGTGGGAAGCCCGTAAAAAGATTTAACATGCGAAATGGTGTATTCTCTCTACATATTTCAGTTATGGTGTACTTGTTCTCGAGAAAATTTTTTATATGGATGCACTATCAAAGTTTCAAAATACAACAATACCAAAGTTGCATACTGTAATAAACAGTAGAATTTTGCTATGCTGTACATGTGTTTCAAGGAGTAACCTCTCATCAGCAGATTGAGAATCAGATATTGAAAGCCGTAATCCCAAAAAAAGTCAGACAAGAAGTAATCATTATCAAAAATACCGAAATAGGTGGCCAAATTCGTACCAAGGTCATCTACCGGTTGCCATACACGGAATGCAGTGATAGTATTTTTAAAGGGTTAGAATTATGATAAAGACAATAAATTTCTATAAAACGCAAGGTAAAATTCCCTGTCAGGCAAGTCTGACTATTGGACTGGTGTATTGCCTCAGAGTCAACCAGCAGTGGCATCGGTCCAATGGTTTAACAATACAAAAATACCAAAGTTGCATAATAAACAGTAAAAATTTTGTGTTATGCTGTACACATGTTTCAAGGAGTAACCTCTCATCAGCAGCATTAGAATAAAAAAATATGGAAAGCCATGATCCAAAAACAAGTCAGAAAGAAGAACTCATTTCCAAAAATACCGAAATAGGAGCCAAATCCAAACTAAGGTCATCTATCGAATGCAATACACGGAATGAAGCCATAGTATTTTAAGGGGTTAGAATTTTGATAAAGACAGTAAATTTATTTAAGATGCAAGGTAAATTTTCGTGTCAGGCAAGTCCATTCAAATTTGGCATTTCATTTTTTGAATTTCAAAAATGTCATTTTCATCACCTGTTTTCAGTGCCCACGACTCGTAATTTTAATATACCAAGTTTTCTTGCAAATGACTCAATGAGTGCCCTATGGTTGATTTTGTGTTGTTATTGTCTTCTGTTAAGCAATGAAGGGATATGGAGTAAATGCACATGAGACAAAGTCTCTACAAATACATTGTAAAAAGCAATGGAACTACGTTAGTCTTTTTGTAGGACTACAAATGACGGTGATTCTATGAACACTTTTCCTGTTAACATTATGTTTGTCGACTATCCCGCATCCACGGGCTGTATAAATATGGATGTAGCGTTGTAAGACATTTAGCAATGGATTCCGCTTAAACAGGGGCTAGAGGCCGTCAGGACGTTACCTCATCAAAGAACTAGGCATTGATCACAA
Organism: Modiolus philippinarum; assembly: GCA_002080025.1. Lineage (NCBI taxonomy): Eukaryota > Metazoa > Mollusca > Bivalvia > Mytilida > Modiolidae > Modiolus > Modiolus philippinarum. Next base: position 14,174 of record MJUU01002743.1, on the reverse strand, counting down.
TACAGCAGGTCGTGCTACATACAAAATAATTTCATTTGACAAAGACGAAATCCGTTCCAATCACAGGTCATTCATTTCCTCCTTAAACATCCATACTAAAAAGAACAACCAAGACCTGTCATACCTACATTGGGTGCCAAAACTACACATTAATCTGTGTAAGGAAAGATACATCGCAGGATCTTCATCTTGCTCAACTACTGAATTGTCTATTGAACTAACTAAGATTTTTCTGCAGTCAAAGCATATTGAAAAACTCATAATGCATCACATGTGAATACTTCAAAAATTGAAGGATTTATTTGAAAATCTTAAATCACGTTCATTTTCTCAAATACATTCTCTGAAAACATATAATTTTTCAACAACGTATACCACGCTTCCTCGTGATGAACTAAATCACGCATCAAAGATATCATTCAAAAATCCGATTAAAAATATTGTTGTTTCAAGTTATAAATCCACACTTTGTCCCTAAAACCAATTTGAAAGGAAGAGTTTGCTACGATGAAAAACAGGTGTGCAGCCTGCTCGATTTTCTAATTGATAATATGTTTGTAGCATTTGGGGCTGCTATTTATCAACATCAAGTTGGCATACCAATAGGCACTAATTGCGCTCCTCTTAGACTTGTTTTTCCGTTGGGTCTGATTGATCTTTTTGTTTTATGGACTTTGGCTCTTGACAACTCTGTTCGGTAACTTTGTTATTACCCCAATTTACCATTAAGTATCCGCGTATAAAGCCGCCCTTCATAACTAAAGGCTTGAAACAATTTTCTTATGCTCAATTCCGAATTGTATAGACAAAAATCTGGAATTGCTATGGGCATCGAAGTCATTCCAACTTATGACATCTTAGAATTATGGCCTATTTAGTGATACCAAGAATCCGTGCAAAATTTGGAAACGTTTATTGTGACGAGATTGGAGCAGTCGGAAACGAAACGACAACTAATCCCCTCACCTGTAGCAATTATATTTCGATTCTCAATTAAAGTTTCAAAATATTAATGGTGTCAGAGTAACTAAATTATTCCCTGGAGCAACACGACTCTCCAGATACACCTACTGGCCAAAAATGACTGATGTACCACACGTAGTATCTCAGATAGGAACCTTAACGCAAATTTAAAACCGAGTCATTGAATAAAAAATGTAGGTCAGAGTGGCCAAATTATCATCTGAAGCAACTTTCCAAGACGAATCCACTGACCAATGATGTAATGATGTGCAAAATGTACTATCTCAGATATGAACCATAAAGTATATAACTCGGGTCATTGAAGCATACAATGTAGGTCATCTGAAGCAGCTCCACTGACAAAAGATGATTGATGTGCCACATATAGTATCTCAGATATGAATCTTAACCAAAACTATAAAAATAAAATGTAGTTCAGAGTGACCCATTTATAATCTGACGCAGCATCGCTCGATAAGACCCATCCACTGACCAAGGATGATTTATGTAGCACATGTAGTTTCTCGGATATGAACCTTAACGCAGACTATAACCTGGGTCATTGAAATATAAAATGTAGGTCAGAGTGATCCAATTATCATCAGAAGTAACATAACTCTCCAAGACGCCTCCACTGGCCTAAGATGATTGATGTGCCACATGTAGTTTCTGAAATACAAACCTTACCACAAACTATAACCTAAGTCATTGAAGCATAAAATGTAGGTCTGAGTAACCCAATTTCATCTGAAGCAGCATCGCTCTCCGAGACCCAACTGACCGAAGATGATTGATGCGTCACATGTCTTTTCTCAGATATAAACCTTAACGCAAACTTTAACCTGAGGTGGGACGAACGGACGGACACTAGGACGGACTGGCGAGATGCTTTATCCCTTTCCAACTCCGTTGGGTGATGGGATAGTACTGTAATTGTAATTTTTTCGCGGGTACTTATTTTCGAGGATTTCCGTTTGCATACAAGTTAGCGGCTATTTAATTTCGCGGAATCGTCATTAGACTAATGCTTTACGTTAACTTACTAAATACGCATATTTTTACGTATTCGCGTGTATTTATTTTCGCAGAAAAGTGTTGACCGCGAAATTCGCGAAGATAAGTACACCGCGAAAATAAGTACAATTACAGTAATTTATAACAGAACTGGAAAAGCTTTCTTGACGACTGTTTTATTTTATGGAAATTTAAATTTTGATAACGAGATTTAACTATGAAATTGCAATTTGAAACCGCGTAAAGCCAAAAGATGACTAATGAGGATTATAACGTTTTAATATTTGTTTAAAACGTCATATATTTTTTCCGGTACCCGGAAGTTTCAAAACTGAACGAGACCTACGGACCCTATTCTGTGCTTGTCCAGGGCCAGAAAACTCCTGTAATTAAGCGCCATACTCTCAAAACTAACAACTTGAACAAAATCTTTATAACATCTTTAAACACTAGTAACTTCATTTGTCGCGGGACACTTTTGAATCGTTTGTATTTCTGTAGAACTGGCTCCATTCCCCTGACAATGTCCAGGAAATTATTCCCTTGAACATTAAAAATTTCCAGTTCGGAACTTCCAATACTTTTCTCTAAGTCCAGAAGCGCTGGACCAACATTACAAAAATTCATTATCCACTGATGAATTATACACATGAATAGTTCATAGTTGTATTCACAGGATGGTGTGTCTCGGATTCTTTGAAATATCTTTTCCAACAAAACCAATTCATATGCAACAAAATACCGGAAACAAGGCTGTATGCTCCATACGTTGAGGTCAGAATTGAAGAAAGATGGCATCTTTTCTCGCGAATGACAAAATCGTAGATAATGCAGCACACTTAAGATGGCATCTTGGAGAGGAATCGGTTCATTCGAATTTCTGTCACTTAGATACAAAACAGATGTTTTCAGTTTATATGAATCAATTCCAAGTAATTCTGAAAATCCAAAGATCCATTTTAAAGATTTATAAACAATTTTCCAATCGACAGGAAGATTTCGCATCAGTTCTTGTTCCGATTTCGTATAGGAAATTAACCTACACTGCTTTTCCATCTCTCGACAAACTGAATTTCCGCATGGTTTTAGAACAATATGGCATCCATTTTTCTCCAGTAAGTGCTTTGCAGATGCGTTCACACTAACCATTTCATTCAAGCGTTCTAACGACGCATGACAACATGCCATAAGATCTATGTCAATATCAAGGTCACCGTTGTTATCCTGAAGCTCTCTGTGGTCAGTTCTGGAATACAGTACCTCTTCGGCATCTTTCTCTTCCGCGTTTGTTTGATAAGCAGATGTAGCTTTATCTTTTCTGGCTTTAGAACGCGTGTAATGAATTATATTTTCCTGTCGTCTGCTTTTGCGTTTCCAAACAAAATATGCCGTTTGCACATAGGAAAATTCTTTGTAAGGCTTCCCTCTGCTCACTATCTTTTTGAAAGAAAGTTCTCCTAACTGTCCTTTAAATGAAAGGTTCTTGGTCAGTTCAAGTGCTTGCCTAACGTAAGCATTAAATTGCAAAATGGCCAGCTCAAAACTATGTTCGGCTGTTTGGTTGGAGTCGGCGACCGGCCATCTTTCAATGTTCTTTACTTTAGCTTTTGTATAGCCTTCTTTACAACCCTCTTCTAATAGAACACCAGAACTATCAGACAACTCGTTTACAACCACCATGAAGTCAAATTCATTCGGTTCTTTTATCTTTGTCTGTTCAAAATAACTTCCGGCGTTAATAATCTCAGCAATGGAGTATTTTCCTCTACACCCGGGAAGTTGCCTTAGTGTTGAAGGAAGAAATGTTTTGACGACATATGTAACCATGTCTTCCAGATCTTTAACCTCTTCCGCAGGAAGCTTGAAGCTACATTGCTTATCATGAAGTTCTCGAACAAACTTGTTCAGTGACATTTCCTCTGATGTAAGTCTGTAATAAAGAAAAACATATAATTATTCGATTCTGTGTTATCAGAAGGAACAATTTGCTGTTATCAGATGGAACGATTTTTTTTATTCAAACTGATACCGATGGAAATTTGATACATACAAATTTATATCATAGACTATTTCTCTAATTTCTAGTAAAATTTACACCTCCTGGGCGATGAAAGAACCATGGGTGGCGATGTGTTGCAATTTACGCTTAACATACATAAGGATTTTAACAATTATATTATGGATGGGGCTGTCTCCTTAATTGAACGAAATTGCATTATATGTGAAATAAATGGGACAACAGGAAACACCTACAATGGCTGAAAATTATAATTACATTTCATGCACATTTTTAATGTTGATCTTTTAGAAAAAAAAATCTGTTTTTCCTTTGCCCCTAAACAAACATCAGAAGTTGAACTAAATTCCAGATATGGTCCGTTGGGAAGATTTTGCAGAAGATGAGCTGCTGTTATAATTTGCAGTTATCCACCAAGACAGCCGAGAGGCGGAGCAAGGATGTTAGAAAAGGGCTTAGAATCCAAAAATCATATGAAACCCGCCAAGCAAAGAAAAGGTAAAATATACTTCGACTGTCTTTTCATTAAAAATCCTATTAATGTTCAATTCACGTTAAGATTGATTTAAGTTACAGGAATATGAATTCCAAAGACATTTCTTTTGGTAGTGCAAGGGGTCATACGTCTCCTACGCTCAATGAAATCCAACCGTGACAACAATAAGAAACTTGCTCCTGCGTTTGCTCAGTCGTATGCTGTCCTGTCACAATAGAAATTTGTTTACATTTGTCTGAACCGGCCTAAACAATATTCAACCGATATAACAATTATATGCAAACTCTGCTAACCTAAACCGTTCGCCAAGAACTCAGCTTACTAGGGGTGTCAACGTTGAATCTACATGTATTTATAAACAGCTAGTATGGCTGACATAAAGGAACAAATTTGAGTATACATCAGTGGCTGTTAATGATAAAGTTAACAAAGGTTTAATATTATTGTCATAAACGATATATTCGTTATTAGTTTCAGTAAATTAATTAGTAGTAAAAACATTTAATTTGTAAACATACATAATGTATACAATATTTTATAAACTATTTCCTTACCTGTGTTTATTTATACATGCTACCTTGAGTTAAGTTGATTGTGTTCAGTCAGGTATATCTAGAATATCACGTGACTGGCTAATTAGTGTTTATTCTATTAAGTACAGACATTAATGGACCCAAAAAGAGGCAAGCTATGATAAATAGTATCCTAAATAATTGCATTTACCATGAAATTTGGTTAACTAACCATTAAAGGACATTGGTGAAACTAGGTTAACTAGAATTTGAGGTAAAATTAGCCCTGATTTATGGTAAAGTAACCAAGATAACCATGATTAAGTCTAAAGTCACAAGTTAAACATTAATCGAGGTAAAGTGTCCAAATAATTAACCACTACCAAAAACAGATCATCATTTATCTGTAATAGGAATATTTATTATTTTACATTTGAAAACATTATGTATATGGTTGTACTACCTTGAAATATTCTAATGAATATTTAATATATTGTCAGTTTACTTTACAATCTTTAGAACCATAGCTTATCTCGCAAGATATGTAACCTGGTAATAAATTGTAACAAAAGCGATCTTCGTTACATTGAACCCTCCGACGGGACACATAAGAAGTAATTGTCTAGTTATAATATTCTTTGAAATAACTAAAACCATGAATGGCATCTAATCTAAAGTAAGCAAGTCTTAGATTTTTAAATGATATTTTCGGAAATGATAGTTCGCCAAAATGTAAATCTTTTATAAAAAATGTCTGATATGGCATAAGAAATTATAATTAAAGAATTTCAATCAAACCAAAGAGCTTTGGGACCAGTGTGTAGTCAAATTTGTGCTGATTTCTCTTAGGTATATCAAGTAATTAATTTCATTTAAGACAGTGTAACCACAATTCAGTCTACTCAGAAATCCATCCTGAAAAGACAGGATTATATATGTGATGACCAAACTGAATTGAGGAATATACTCAAACTCACCAGGGGTCTGGGTGGCCGAATGGTTAAGGTAGTTCTACTACCTATACAACCAGTGTAGTCTATCACCGCTGCGGTGTGGGTTTGCGCCCCACTTTGTACATTACAAAAAGGGTGCACTCGACTTACAATCGTAAGTCATAAGGTGTGTCAGTTACCTGCCCAAGGTCGGTGGTTCTCTCCGGGCACCCCGGCTCCCTCCACCACTAAAACTGACCGTCATGAGATAGCTGAAATACTGCTGAAAGTGCCGTTAAACCTTTATCAATCAATCAATCAAGCAAGCAAACTCTTCAAGATGATTTTACAAGCCTTTGGATTGATACAAGATATACGATTGCAACATTAGAAAGTAGACTAGCGTTATGTGGAGATGGCACTTTACTACAGTTTGAAACATTAGGTACTAAACTATAAATCAAGATGTAGAAAACGATTCATAAAATCAAAACCTTAGTTTAGCAGCTTTACAACTATCCCTAAAAGACCATTGACCCATACGGAAGTATGTTAGTAATTACAAACGACAACAAGTTAACTGAAAATTGTAAGTATGAAAAAAATACTTCCCAATAAGAAATGAAAGAGTCATTGAAGTTGTTCGATACTTTTGTCAACCTCTTTACTTGGTTCAAAAGACAGATGCTATTTAGTTTGCTATGTAATTATCAAGATATATTTTCCAAGTCACCTACCGATATTGACAGAACAAAATTGGTTAATAAGTTTGATATGGATAAGAGCAAACCGATCTGCCAACCAGACGAATGCATTTCGTAAAACAAGAGGAGAGTAAGAAAACGACATGAATGCCATAGGGGTCATTGAACCAAGCCATAGTCCTTTGTATAGTCCTGTTGTTTTGACACTTAAGAAAGATGCAAGTCTTAATTTTGTAATTTCCGTTCAGTGTATTATGTAACTGTCAAGAGCTGTAAGACTTTGCCCACTTGCGACGAGATCATTGACACTCTATCTCAACTTATGATTCGACTTTGGATATGTGGAAAGGTTATTGGCAAGTAGATGTTGATGAAAATGACCGTATAAAAACTGCTTTTGCAACAAGAATTGGACAACGCTCGAAAAGTTTGGTAGAAACCTTATCAGGTTGTATATGAAATGTATCTTGTATATCTAAATGACATTATAGTTTATGGAAATAAATTCCACAAAAAGCACGATGATTTAACAAATGTTTTGAACGCACAGCACTCCAATTTCATACTAAATCCTATTAAGTGTCTACTTTTCCGAACATAAGTAATTCTCTCTGTCATATTATTTCATAAAAAGGCATAGGCATTGACCCGGATTAAGATAAAAGCTGTACCAGAACGGCCGAGACCTTAAAATCTTAAGCAACCTATTTTTTATCGTATTATCCATCAAGAAAGTGATGGAATGGTTCAGCGTTTTAGCGAAACGTTCCAGGATATGTTATACCACTGTTTTTTTCTTAAAATCAGTGGTAATTGGATACTCAAGTACCATTCTTACAATTCCTAAATTTACGATACCACAAAAGTATCACCTTGCATGTCTAGTGATGTTTGAGAGTGAAATTGACTTATTAAGAGATCTATTTTTTGGTAAACAAAAGATGAACTAAACTCAGTATATGCTTATGGTCTTCAAGAAATACACACATATGTATGACCACTTTTCTGTGATATTATTTCCTTCAGCATACCGATTTTACGAATGCATCAAATCTTCTCCAAATCTTTTTAACATGACATCTTTGTTCTACATTCTTATAACACAATAAACTCAAATGTATTTTCATTCTTTTAGATTAGATATTATGCTTCATGGTGTTCTTCGAGTAGTTCCATCTTCCTTAAATTAACATAAAATAGAAAGAGAAGGGAAACGGGGAATATGTCAAAGAGACAACGACCCAAAGGGGAGTAATAAAAACTCAAAGCCACTCAAAGGTAATTTACATTCATGTTCGACTGCTAATATAGTAAGTGAGAACCGAACCGTCAATCAAAAGAACGAACAATCCATGAACGATGGCAACATCAGACACACTAAGAAACAAGGACACCACTTGAGTACGGGACGAAAAAGAAAAATGAAGACACACATACAGATGAACAACACGGACCCAATAAAAAAACATGGGTGAGATCAGGTGTACCGGTGTAGTCACTGTATGGTAGATCTAACAACATCCCATTTTACTTTTAGTTCTATGACCTTTGACATCAACCGATCAGAATCCAGTCTTCATGATTTTGAAGACATTAAACTTTATGATAAAAGCCGGGGATTTCGAATGAATCATCGAAACAGAAAGTAAAATGGGATGTTGTTAGATCTACCATGCAGTGACTATAGGGAACAATTTGTAGATCTAATTTTTATTAGATTGACAACAACCAGAACTCTCTCAAATGTTAACTTATACATAACACATTCAGACGCTATCTGCTGAATAGCAGAAAAGTAAAACACATTCAGTACGGAATCTAATTTAGATGAGACATAAGTTGTCGAAATGCGCATATGCAGAAAATAAATTAACAGTAACTTCGGTATTTTGATATTTATTACCACTGGGCCGATGCCGTTGCTGGTGGACTATTAGTCCCCGAGGGTATTCACCAACCCAGTAATCAGTACTTCGGTGCTGACCCGAAAACCGATTTTATTTCAATTTGCAATATCTAAATTTTACCAAATTTTGTTTAAAACTAAGGAGAATCTCCCTCATGCATAGCTCTGTCCTTAGCTGAATTTTGGCTTTCCTATTTAGACCCATTTGGTTTTTTGTTCTCAATCAGATTTTACACGTTTTGGTTGATGGACTTCCAAATGTTTTGGTTTTATCTGCACTGATGAGACATAAGTTGTCGAAATGCGCATATGCAGAAAATAAATTGACAGTAACTTCGGTATTTTGATATTTAGATTCAGAAAAAGAATCTGATTTTGTTCAATCAGAATTTGAAAATAGTATCCCGAATCAAGGTGAGTTATACCTTTTGATCACAATACTGATGAACCTATTAGAACTAACCGAAGAGGTCGAATAATCATTAAACCTAGAAAGTTTCAAGATTTTGTATCATTTTATGTTTGCAGGTCAAAAGTACATTCAGATGCACAACCTGTACAGATGCAAGCAAAAATTCCTTTTAAGACGAGAGCAGCAGCTGAACGACGAATCCTGGAAAAAAACAGCAGCTTCGGTTGGCAATATACTTATTGTTCATATGTTACAGCACGAGAATCGGGGAGATTACATCCATTATCTTCAATGTGTCATAACCGTAGCATCGCAGATACTTGCGAGAAAGCCAAGAAAGGATTACGGCCAGTACCGCACAAGTGAGGCGCAAAAGCGAATCTTAGATGTCAAGTACGTCGAGATCACTCAATGAACTTTGTGCTGCTTTAGCAAGAGCACAATCACGGTCACCATTAGAATTAGAGCGAAATAAATCTAATTCATTGTTGTAGCGTCTTAAAGTATGGATAAAAGTTATATCGGACAAACATCGTCGAAATATGAAGATCTAACAAGTGATGTGTCAGATGATGAAACATATGTTCCTAGAAAGGTAATTACAAATACCAAGTAAGCTAAAAACCTTTTTCAGTTAGAAGATATTGATAATGGTCAACAGCAACCAGTTTTGCTCTGTGCTTTAGACTCCCGAGATTGCTTCTCCCAATTAAGTCATTTAGTTCGAAACAGGCAATGGAACGCAAAGCGAACAGGAACAGTGAACAATTGTCTAAAGTAATTGATAACTTGAATAAAGTATTGTTCAACAAATATAAATTGACAGAGGGACACCAAATTACGTTAAATGTTGGAGGGAAAACATTTGCTCCTTCTACTGTCACATTAAATTTCAAAATAAATACCGAAACAACAACCAACAAGAGGAAAGGTGTCAATGTGACAGCAAACCGGGTTTTCTTTTACATGGACAGTATATCTTACACATGGGTTGACCGTGAACATTTGAAATGTCCTTATAATTTTCATTAATTTTCAATGTTAAACCTTCCACCAAAGTAGCCTATTTCTGAAAGTTCAGCAACTTGGGTTTTAATCAAAAAGGAAAATAAATGTACTGTGCACACCTCTGATACACGTACAAATGATCTGCATTATAAAAACTTCCTGTCTGTTAAACTGTAGGAGAAATGGACAAATGGGATACCCTATTGGGAAATATTTGACGTAAAAATGACTAAGTTAAACAATTGATATTTTTGACATAAATTATGAAAAATCAAAATCAAGGTACCATGCACACCTAAGATAAATGTACAATGGATCTGCAAAATAAAGACTTCCTGTCTCAAATACTGTAGGAGATTTGCTCCGGACAAAGGGGGTACCTTATTGTTAAAAATTTGACATAAAAATGGCTAAAATCAACAACTGATATTTTTTACATAAATTATCAAAAATCAAAATTAAAGTACCATGCACACCTTTAATATATGTACAATCGATCTGCACGATAAAAACTTCCTATCTCAAATACTGTAGGAGATCTGCTCCGGACAAATGATGTACCCATTTTCACCCTTTTAATAACCGGATTTTTCCGATGGAAAACCCGGTTAAAAATCATAAATCCAGAATACACGGCAATATAAGGACCACATACCGACATGTAGAAGACTCCATGACGAAGACGAAACAATAACATAATACAAACGCCACAAAAAATAAGCACTAACGGTGTGAACCCCTCAAAACCAAGAGTGTCATTAACATAAGAACATAATACAAATGCCACAAAAAAATAAGCACTAACGGTGTGAACCCCTCAAAACCAAGAGTGTCATCAGGTGCTCATGAAGGGTGAGCATGGCCTGCTTCTATAGTTACACCCGTCACATAGCTAGTAAATATATGTGGTGTTGAAAGATTTAGGAAATAGCTGATTGGTTAACCAATTAGAATCCATGGTACTTCTTTAAGCCTCAAACAGTACCTATTCAAGTTGTGAAAAAAAACATCTGTTTAACTCTTCAGTATTCAGACAATTACAAGGACAAATCTGTGGCAAAAATATATTCTACGAAGATAAAACTAAGCTATAACAGTTTGAAATTCTAGACAGAGAAAACCAAAGCACTTAAAGTGTAAACCCCCCACTAAAAACCGGGAGTTTCATCGGGTTGCGATGATATGCTGGCCGACCTTGCATCTTTGTAGATCAGAATCCGTAATACTTTGATCTGGCACTTGAGTGTTGAAGCAACAGTTGTGTTATTGAGTTGCAGTCGTTACCAGATAAACAGGACCAATTACACAGACTGATACTCCGTTTGGAGGGCCTTCTTACCATTATTAACAAGACGGTGTTCTCATATACGAACTTTTTGGCACTACACATGTCATTTACTTTCATGTTTGATTTTTTTTTCACTTACTAGTATCTCGTTTCGAATATTTAATAAGTAGATCTGGTGATACGTGTATTTTAACTGAAAAAAATATGCTGAATGTTTTTATAAAAAAAATTCTATAGATATCAAGAAACATTTCATCATAAATGAGTTTAATTTCTATATATATATAAAATAAAACAAAATCTAATTTCATTTTTTTTGGTGATATTTTACCGGAGTCACATGCCAAGGTCAAGGTCACAAGGTCAAATATTCTGGTATCAACTGAAAGGTCTCTCCACAAGGAATACACATGCAAACTATGAAAGAACTATCACTTACCATTCAAAATATATACCCAATGTTAAAGTTCATTATGTTTTTCAAAAAGTCCATCACATGTCAAGGTCAAGGTCATGAGGTCAAAAATTTTGGTATCGTGTGAAAGGTCTTGCAAGAAGGAATACACATGCAAAATAAGAGAGCCCTATCATTTACCATTCAAAAGATATACCCAATTTTAAAGTTTTTTGTGGACAAACAGAGAGACAGACCAAAAACTATATGCACCCCCCCCCCCCGAAACTTCGTTTCACGGGGACATAAAAAAAAATTAACCCTGAGTGCTACAAATATATTAAAATACATGTATATATCACGTTTAGTTCAACAGCGTTGAATTAATTACTAGCAGTGATTCCACTTGATGTGTTGATCTCGGTGAAAACAATCGAAAATTGAGCATTGATTGAGATTCTGTGGTACTTGATAGTCAAATGATAAACCAGCATCAGCATCATACCTCGACTTACACCTCTACATTGACAGTTCTGGACGTCTGAAAACAAAACTTAACGACAGGCGTGATGATTTTGGCTTTCAAAGAGTGAACTTTCCGTTTTTCGACATCTCCGGCATATGGCGTCTACATTTCACAACTCATTCCATTTAAGCAATAACAGTACATTATTTTAATACTCGAGGGCGTCAATCGTAGATTTGACGGTCAAAATGCAGTTTACAGGCGACGCGTAGCGGAACCTGTAAACGGATATTTTGACCGTCAAATCAAGATTGACGCCCTCGGGTATTCAAATCATGTACTGTTATTGCGATTGTAATGCAATTAAAAACCATTAATCGATTTCATGTTCTATTTTTAACTTGTTTATTTGTAACCATACAAGGAACCAGACTAAACAGAGAACCTACCATGTCCCAGGTGTGTAGATGGTGGAATTGACGGTCACTTCTGACCAATCAAAACTTTCGTTATATAAATGTTGCATTACAATTGATATTGTCATGCCTGTAGTTTGTACAGCGAAATTACTGTCTCAAAACGTATATCAAAAATATGATCATTCACTGTTGCAATTGTCACTACAGAGGTTTTACGGCCGTCACCATGATTTTGCAGACTGGTACAATGTTTCTATTTTACAGATGAGAATATATATCTTTGGGTAGATCAGAGTTTATTATCGGACAGACAAACACAGACTTTCACAAAACTGGACTTTTCACTTGCAGTGTGATAGGCGTCACGCGTGGAGCAAATCATTCTTACCCTTCCGGAGCACCCGATAATACCTCAAGTTTTTGTAAGATTTGCACAGCTAGTGCTTTAGTTTTGTTGCTTTCTTATTCATTTTTGTTTGTTTTGTCTTTGTCATGCTGTCTCAAACAACTGCAGTAGAATACCGAAGGAACAATGGTAGCGATGACTACAAAAAAAAAATCGAAGCCCCAAGACATTGCAAAACCGGCAACAGATAAAAACAAGAGGAAAGCTGTCAATGTGACAGCAAACCGGGTTTTCTTTCACATTGACAGTATATCATACACATGGGTTGACCCTGAATATTTGAAATGTAAAAGTTTATAATTTTATTAATTTTCAATGTTAAACCTTCCACCAAAGTAGCCTATTTCTGAAAGTTCAGCAACTTGGATTTTAATCAAAATGGAAAATTAAAGTACTGTGCACGCCTCTGATACAGGTACAAATGATCTGCAAAATAAAAACTTTCTGTCTATTAAGCTGTAGGATATTTGTTCCGGACAAAGGTGGTACCCTATTGTTAAAAATTTGACGTAAAAATGACTAAGTTCAACAACTGATATTTTTGACATAAATTATCAAAAATCAAAATCAAAGTACCATGCACGCCTTTGATATATGTACAATTGATCTGCATAATATAAACTTCCTGTCTCAAATACTGTAGGAGATTTGCTCCGGACAAAGGGGGTACCCTATTGTTAAAAATTTGAAGCAAAAATGACTAAGTTCAACAACTGATATTTTTTACATTAATTATCAAAAATCAAAATCAAAGTACCATGCACACCTTTGATATATGTACGATTGATCTGCAAAATAAAAACTTCCTGTCTCAAATACTGTAGGAGATTTGCTCCGGACAAATGATGTACCCATTTGGCAGCCGCCCGCCCGCCATTTTCACCATTTTAATAACCGGATTTTTCCGATGGAAAACCCGGTTAACAAAGACAAAACAAGGACGCGAGACAGCTGCAATACACGGAAATAAAAAGATAACATTTAGAACTAAGGCACTCATAGTTTGAACTCCCATGAAAACCGGGTGTGACATCAGGTGCTCCGGAAGGGTAAGAATGTCCTGCTCCGCTAGCGGCACCCGTCACACTATCAGTGAGTCAATTCAGGGTTGAGTCAAATCCGGTTATGTCAAATCCGTGAAGACGTGAAATCTAGCTGAAAATGTCCCGTTTTCATTTGGAAAACAGACACGTCATATCTGTCAATGATGTCATGGTGACGGCCATAGAATTTCTTC
>MJUU01002739.1:16863-30467 GCA_002080025.1 Modiolus philippinarum | reverse complement strand
TTCAAAAGATATGAAGGACAAGGCATGCATTTCAAGACTTTCCGGTTTTTCAAACTTCCCGTTAATACACATTAAATATGTTTGAAAATGGAACGAACCTATAACTATGTACTTGGCGATCAATGATCACAAGTTTGAGATCAAGGATGACAGCTTTGCGATCAAGGATCATATGACTCATATGAGTTTGCGATCAAGGATCACAATCTTGCAATCAAGGATCACAATGATCGCACTGTTGTGATCAAGGATCGCACCACAAGTTGTGATCACTGATCATAACTTTTGTGATCATTGATCCCATATACCCGTATGATCATTGATCGCAAGCAAGAACAATCCTTGATTGCAATCATTGACTGCTACAGGATCACAAAATGATCACTTCGGGATCACAAAAACGGCAATCTTGAATTTTCCCTGTACTGTAGTTACTGAGAAATGGACCTATGAGATGCAAATCTATTTGAGTAATAAATACTAGCATACATGTACTTTCAATGTTAGGTGTAGGTTTTATGTGTCAGCTTGACCTTGAAGGATGCAATTTAATTTAGCACAAAAAAAAATCAAAATGCATATCTGTAGGCAAGTATAGGGTCTTATGATTCACTGTACTGTAGCACGCTTGCTAATCCAATTTCTACTAGAATACTGACAAAGCAGAAAGGGCCCCGCCTCCTTATGTGTCAAAAAAAAAACTCTTAGCAGAAAAAACACGAAAAGTGATCTTCCTTTGATGATCTCCAACACTGTGTATAATATATTTAAAACTCTGTGAAGGCAAACTTCAGTTATTATGCGACATAAAGCTAATTATCAAAATATTTATTTTTTTATATCAAAACTAAGTTATCACAAAAGAAATTGGTTTGCGATTTTCCTCAAAATAAAGGGACCTTCCTTTGATGATCTCCAACACTGTGTATAGTATGTATAACAAGTGAGGACCCTAAAAGATGTCTCGCCCGTCCCTGCTTTACCTCTAAATCGATGTGAAATCTAAATGAACTTATCAAAAAATTGAACATGCTCACTAGACTGTGAAATTTAGGTCACATGCATAAGTCATTTGGCAGACTGTCAAGCACTGTCCAAGACCAACCAACATACAAAATATCATTGACCTACCATAATATATATTAGAAACTAACATGTTCACTAGACCATGAAATTGAGGTCAAAAACAAAAGTCACCTGCCAAATTGACATGTACTACCCAAGACCAACCTACATAATTAATATAATAGACTTACCATTTATAGTTAATGAGAAATAGACTGAATCAGGCAAACTTAATGTTGCCAGTCAACCATAAAATTGAGGTCAAGGACAAAAGTTACTTGCCAGACTGACATGTACTACCAAAGACCAACCTACATACAAAATATTATCAACCTACCACTTCTAGTTATTGAGAAATGAACTTATGCAGAGAAACTTAACATGGCCACTCAACCGTAAAATTGAGGTCAAGGACAAAAGTTACCTGCCAGACTGACATGTACTACCCAAGACTAACCTATATACCAAATATTATCAACCTACCACTTGTAGTTATTGAGAATTGACTTGAGCAGAGACACTTAATGTGGCCACTCAACCGTAAAATTGAGGTCAAGGACAAAAGTTACCTGCCAGACTGACATGTTCTACCCAAGAATAACCTACATACCAAATATTATCAACCTACCACTTGTAATTATTGAGAAATGGACTTAAGCAGAGAAACTTAACGTGGCCACTCAACCGTAAAATTGAGGTCAAGGTCACATGATTTTATGTCCGTCACATAGCACTTGATTTGTTCTACCACTGGACCAAATATGATGTTCCTACATCAAAGGGTTTTCAAAATATCCTGTATATAGTAAAAGTTAAAGCCGTTGCCGTCATCATACTTTGCACGCCTATGTGTGCTTTCCGCGACTTTTGCGGGCGAGACAAAAACCTGTGAAGGCAATCTTAAGTTATCATGCGACATAGAGCTAATTCTCAAATTATGCATTTTTTCATATAAAAACTTATTATTCACCCAAAAATTGTTTTCCCAATTTTCTAAAAAACGAAAGGAAGCTTACTTTGGTAACGTCCAACTTAGGGCAAAAAAATCATAAAAATCGGTTCAGGCAATCTTCGAGTTATCGCACGACATAGAAAATGCTGACAGATAGACGTAGAGGCTGATTACTAGAGGGTGCGGCTATATGGCGGGCCCTAATAATGAATAGGATTTTAGATTACAGGGATGTTTTATTAGAAAATTGAAAAACAAAATTTAAGTGAAAAATGATAGGTTGATAATCCTGTTCATTGGGGGATCCAAGGGGGGGTTCAGGGGGTTGGAAACGCCCCCTTTTATTGACAATCATGTATTTTTTCTATGAATATCCTGATATTTTACTAAGAAATTACCTAAACATTTTTGCTCCTCGCTCAGCTTGCAGAAATGTCCCTTCACTTCTACATTGGAACCCCCTTTTCAAATTCCCTGGATCCGCGCCTGCTGTTTTTTATAAATTTGGCAGGAGTCTGAACTCCTCTGAAATTTTTTAGGTTTGAAATAAGCACCGATTGACTGTGAAAGAATAAATACAATTTAATGCAAATTTTACTGTTTATATGGTCATAAAGATGTTTGAAATTAAATTTATATGGAAACAAAAAGTGGGAGGGGTTCATGGGAAAAATTTACCATCCTTCTGGGTGGATAAAACCAGGAGTCCAAAATCCAGAAATTAATTCATGATTAAATTTTATTAAGAAAAGCTGATATTAATCCATTTGATTATTAGGGACATGAGCTCAATATTTTATGCATTGGAACCATATAAGGGTTGGTAGGAAGTGGTCTAATCTAAGATTCTGTGAAAACAACTTTTAAAATCCTAACTTCCTTGAAAATAAATTTTTCAAATTCTGAATCCAATAAATGACAATATCCAAAATTGTGGATACCATAAAGGATATTTCTCATATTTCTGCTGAATAAAATGGCTTATCTCCACATTTTAACAACGGTCCTTCCACAATGCACATACATGTATCATCAGTCTGTATGTACATGTAGTTAAGGCATACTAGTAACATGATTGTGTTTGTAAATCATAGTAGTGTATATAGTGATAGTGTAAATTATTATTTTGTTAGGGACCGACCATTTAACCTGAAGGATGGTTATGGTTTTTTTTTTTCTGGACAGAAATTTTTTTTCGCGCTTTGCGCGAAACAAATTATTTATTTTCAAAATTAGCATTATTTTTTGGGGCAGAAAGCCTCCTTCAGAAATTTTTTTTTCATCATTTTGGCAGCCAAAATATTTTTTTCACATAAAATCAGATCCAAAATATTTTTTTTAGAAAAAACCCATAGCCCCCCCCCCCTTTCAAGTTAAATGGTCGGTCTCTTATTTATAGGTTTTAATTGGTAATTCTAAAGTTCAGAATCATAACCAACATTTACTTTGCTACTGAAATCTAAAAGAAATGTACTTTTGAAGTAAAAAGTTCAATAGAGGGCATGCGGAAAATCATTAACCTGAAAACGGAGAAATATATGCATGGAAACAAAACTCTTGACTTCTGGTCAGATTTGAACTGACACTTTCCACTGAAAACAATGGATGTACTACTATTATACTACAGAAGCTTCAAGTTTAAATGTTTCCATGCTGATCTAAATGGAATTAAAAGTTCTAGAAAATGTATTATAATATGTAGCGTAAAAACACTGTAACTCATGTGGATGCTGGGCCAGGGTATGATATACCAGTAAGCTTAAAGCATTCTCCTGCTTGCACACAGCAAATAAAATCTGTGCAGGGCAAGTTAATTTTGATGCTGACTTGTCTGCTTGGCAAGCTGAAATTTTATTCATTTTTACCTCTAAATCAACCCCTTGGCGTTTTGATCATTTGTTGAATATTTTACCAAAATTAAAATATCGTATCATTTATGTATAAATATTAAATTCCAAATTTATAGACTCTTTCAAAAAATATCTGGCATACTAGTATTTTGAATATTTGGCATAAACTTTTTAAGGTCCAAGATCAAGGATCATGGGCATATGGTTTTAATCCTGTCTGTCTATGCATCCAAAAATTAAGTAATTGCTATAATTTTTAACTATGTAAGATAGACTTTTCATACTTGGCAAGTGTATACATACATAAATATGAAAAAGAGAAAAGCCAGGTCAATTCAAGAGTGTTAATTTTTCTGAAGCTAAATTCATTTGTTTGTCTTTTATCTGACTTTTCCGTACTAAAATCAAGATATTTCAAGCATTTAGGTGGTATTGATTCTGAATCAGAAGACAATATGTATCGATATGGTGGATTCCATATCGTGTACCTAGTTTGTTAAAGAATACAGCAATATCGATATACCTGTGTATCGTTATACCACTAACCAAACGCATACTCACAGGGGCCGAAATGAGTATCGAGAACTTCCTGATTTACATAAATGGCATTTAATTTCTATAGATGCGACTCGATTAAGTGCCTTATTGGTGTCAATGTGCACATTTTGCAGTCAATTTATTATTAACACAATCAAGTTGCATCTATAGAAATTAAATGCCATTCACTTAAATAAGGAAATTCTCGATACACACTTCGACCCAAGTGATACTGCAAACAAAAAACTAAATGGAAGTGCAGATTGCAACTTGATGTAGAGAGATAGTAAATTGTTGTTGAAAATTTGTTTTTGTTATGCATGTCCCTAATACATGTATGCTTCCATACATATACATGTACATTTACAAAAAAAGGTTTGCTAAGAACTGTAAAATCATTTAAAAATGAGATTTTGGCTCATTCATTGTGTCACCAATGCAGACTCATAATGTTAGGATATTTAGAAATCTAAAATGCTTGACATAAACAAAATGTACTTTATTTCTAATATACATTGTCAAGACAAAGTGATTAAAATAATTACAAATGTATACTTGTTACATATACATGTTGATACAGTAACCAAAAATGGAGCGTCGTCCACATGTAAAAAATAAATCCCCAATATTGACTGACGCAGTGACCTTATTTAAAGTTCTTAGGGGCAACAAGCCCGGCCAGTAACAGGTAGCAAGTAATGAAGATAACACAAACACGTACTCCAAAAACCCAAATGCAAAATAAGAGTAACAAAAACCCAAATGCAAAATTAGAGTAACAAAATACAGTGACTATAGTACATACAACATCATAGCAAACCAAATAAGAAACAACTAGAGAGCAAGTAACATACAATATTAATAGACCGGGCCCGGCCATCTATATGTATGCATATGATAGATGGGACCCGGTCTATCAATATCGTATGTTACCCACGTGATGTTACCGGCCCCTGTGGCCTAAACGTGATACATTTTGTAAATTGTATTGAAAACTAAGGAGTATCTCCCTCATGCAAAGCTCTGTCCTTAGCTGGTTTTGGCTTTATATTTAGATCACTTTGGTTATTTGTTCTCTATCAGTTTTTAAACATCTTTGAGTTTATGGTCTTCCAAACGTTTAGATTTTATCTGCACTGATGAGACATAAGTTGTCGAAATGCGCATATGCAGAAAGTAAATTCACAGTGACTTCGGTATTCAGTTATTTTCAACCAAAATTATGCTTCGCAATCAACGCTTAGTAGGTCTAAAAGGCTTTCATTTACTTTTGGGTACTAAGACATCTTAAGAGCATGGCGATTTATTTCGCATGTACCACATCTGACTTTTGTTAAGGTTATGGACTATGGTAAGATTTTGGAATATCATGATATGGGTTGGATAAGGCCAAGGCCTAAGCCATGGGTCAAACTATAGGACATGGTCCCATTAAGAAAACTTAAGCTAATCTGACTGACAACCGAACAGGTCAAGCAACAAAACACCCCTTACTTCAAACTGTAAGCCATGTTCTGTCATATCTTAAACATTTGTCTGTATTTGATGTCGAAACACGTGGGAGCCCTCCCCCTTTTTTGATTTCGTTCGAAAACATATCTATTTCGGCTTTTCGTTGCTTCTCACGGCAGTAACCATGACTTTGGTCTATGTATTTGAAATCTTTTCTATTCGATCTTCATTACAAACATACAAGACTTGTATTTTCCAAGTGATCTTACCTTAAAATGTTGACAGTTCCGCAATCGAACGATTCAAGCTCCTGATCAACACCGATTTCCATATAAGGAAATGGAGTCCCGCCTTCTAATTACGTATGCACAAACAAAAAATGGAGTATTACACAAACAATTCATTATTTTTGTTAAAACTGTTTACATATGAACACCATAAAGTATTGATGTATCATATTAGATGGTTTGCATCTTGCTTTAAAATGTTTTATATCTAAAAAGAACAATTCACAATGAGGTACACGCTGTGATGACGTCTGTAATAACGTAATGAATATTCATATCGTGCAGAGTTACTTCCCATTATCAAAAACGTGATGAAATCTGCCTTAACTACGCTACGTGGGTGAAAGAATTAGAACATTATTCAGAGAACCAGGAATTACAATAGTTAGTGTTTAACTGCTTTTGGAATGATTATAGGTGTTATTGTTGAGGCAATTATTCCTTCTGGTGGTGGAACTTATCCTCCACCTACACCTCCTACAAATAAAACAGATGTAAAAGATTGGATAAAAAAACAATTATCAAATCTTGGAAAACTATTAGCTAATCTTGCAGGAAAAGCAGCAGCTGCATTACCGGGAATTGGTTCTATTGTGTCTTGGTTGTCTTCTGCGGGTAAAGTTGTCGGTTGGTTTGGTGAACATTTATGGGCATTAGTTAAATCAGTTGTTTGTTTATTGTATGCTGCTGCAAGAGAGTATATTAGTAAATCTCATAAATGATAAGTGCACCAATACCTTTTGCAATACTTCCAACTATTAACAATGAAGGGATATGGAGTAAATGCAAATGAGACAAAGTCTCTACAAATACATGGTAATAATAAGCAATGGAACAACACTTTTATTGTTGTTCTTCATCTTGAAGTCACAAGGAGGCCTTCAACAATGAGCTTTACTCATACATCATAGCAAGGTCAAGACGGCCCCTAGCACCGGTTTGAGCGGAATTCATTGCTAATTGTCGAGCAACGCTACATCCATGCTTTTTAACCTAATGATACATGGATGCAGGGTCGTCAACAAATATAAACTTAACTGGCAAAATATTCTTACAATCGCTGTCATCCATTACCCGACAAAAAGACGATAGAAGACGATCACAACATTAAAACTACTATTAAGCTGTTTTGTTGTCTTCATGTTGTATCGCATTATTTTTTGCGTTTGTAATACCATAAACATAATCAACTTTACTTCTTGCGTATTCATTGTAGGAAACACCACATCCTGTACTTGCACACCAGACTGCAAAGTTTAATTGACATTGCCACCAATCAAATGAAGAATGAAGCCATGTATTCCATGGTTCGTTGGTGTGTAATGGTGGGCTTTGATAATTTTGAAATAAATCAGGGAAAGTTGTTTTGAAGTTCTATTTTTGATTTACAAATATTAATAGATTAACAGGATTTAAATCTTTTTCAGAATATTTAGTATGAGGGTTATATGAAACATTAAAATTATATTTAAATTCTTTTGTTATCATTTTTTACGTTTAAAAAATGCATCATACTATTTCAAATATTAATAAAACAATAAACTTACAACAATATTTTGATAACAGAGACGGGAATAAACGTATCGGTTTAAAATTTATATCATATTGCGTAGGTTGGTATAATATTTCAGGTGAACATATACGAAAGACTGGAGAGAGACCTATAAAAATTGAAAACGGATATTTTAGTTTTCAACAAATAGCAGATGAATTTCTAAATGAAAAGATTGTATTATTTGTTAATGAAACAAATGGTATTGCTTCATTAACAACAATTAAACAATTAAAAATAAGTAAAGGTTTAAAAAATATGTCAGGATTTAATAATAAACGTATATTTGAAACTAATGAAACACATCATGGAAACAGACCCGTAGATTTTGCTATCTATAAATCATTATATGTACATTTAGAACAAGTTAGCACTTTTTATAATCATCTTGATGGTATGCCGAGTACCTTGTTGTCTGTTATTCCAGTTGAGAATAAAGAGTTTGGAGATATTTTAACAGCGAGATTTGAAAACCCAGAATATAAATATTTAATAAACGGTGATAAAACAGAATTGAAATTAGAAATTAGGGATGAAGATAATAAAAAGATAATTAATCATTTACCAATTAATTGTGTTTTAGAAATTATCTAATAATTTATATAATAAAATGAGTATATTTGGTTTTAAGAAAAAAAGCACGGATGCATCGGAATTAAATAAGATCAAGAACGAGCTTCAAGTAATGAATCTTAATAATAATTTATTATACAACAAATTTGAAAATATACCAGACAGAAAACAATATGTATATTCGCTGGAATTGATGGTCCATTGAACTTTAATCAAATGTTTGATTTTGGTACTGGTGGTAGTGAATATGTAATGAACTTTCCAGGACAGATATTAGGTATTAGTTTAGCAAGTCTAAAAACGGGTAAAGACGGTTTAACTGTCATGGTGAATGTTAATGATAAAGTAACCTGGCATTGAATAGAATTGGATAATTCTTTTTATAATTATAAAAACTTTGATACCCCTTTAAATGTTAAGGCTGGAGATAGAATAAGTTTTATGAGTAAGAGTGATAGTCCTTTATGTATCAATACTCTAGTGTCAGTGGTAATTGAATTATTTTTAGTAACTCCATATTTAATCTTTAAAAATGTCGGCTTACGGAGAAAAATTAAACCCTTACAGAAAAATAAGAGAACCTCGTGGTGTAAAAGGTATCCGTCAAAGTGTTGTAATAACTAATAATCCTTCAACTATTGATAAAAATTAACAGTTATAAGCGAGATTTCCTAATCTAAGTAATAATGATGTTATTGTTCCTGGAACAACCAAATTAGCTTTTGAAATAGAAATTGAATCTAAAGATACAAATTCAACAGTGTATCAAAACATTGGAAGAGCAATAGTTTTATAAAAACAACAATTCGTGTAAGTGGGAATGAAATTATGTCTATTGATGATAGTGATATTTATCATTGTTATGTTGATTTGAGGAAAACTACAACTGAACGTGAAAATATGGTATATCAGGGAATTGGTAAAACAAATATGTTAAAACATAGAGTTGGAGCAGATGATGCAGCAACAAATGCAGGAGACCAAGCCGTAGCAGATGCATACAAAAATAGATTTTGCATTCCACTTGACTTTGAACTATTAGAAACTCACATGCCTTTTTATCAATCCGGTCTTGGTGATAGACTTGAATATGAACTTACATTCAACGACTACAACAAAGTTATTCATTCAACAGATGAAGATGCAAGTTATAAAATCAAAAACATTTGTTTAGAATTTGATTTGGTTTCTGACACTGAATTAGCAAGACAGATAAGACAGCAAATTGATGGTAAAATAGTAATCTTATATGACAGAATATTAAGACACAGAAAAATAACCAAAAACAAATCTGATACACTCTGGAACATAAATCTAAATGTCCCAGCTAGAAGTATGAAAGGTATTCTAATGTTATTTGTAGATCCTGAAAGAACAAGCAATGAAACTTATTATAACCCCAATATAACAAAAGTAGAAATGACAATAGAAGGTGTTCCAAATAAATTATACAGTCAAGGAATGAAAGCATATCAACCATGGGATGAGATAAATAAATTCTTTGCTCTTAATTCAAAACGAAACAAAACAACAGACACAGTTTTAAAAGATGTATGTTTATCTGATACAAAATTAGAAAAATACTTAACAAATAATTATAACTACCGCAAACAAAGTTTGGGGGGTATATAGGAATCACCCTGTCCGTCTGTCTGTCCGTCCATGTACCTTGTCAGCGCATGTTCTCCTAAATAGCTGCTTGGATTTTGATGAAATGTTACACAGTTGTAGTACACCATCTGAAGATGTGCATGAAGTAATATGGTTGCTGCCCGAAATTTTGAAGGGGAGATANTTCGTCTTTGAATATTTTCTGGAAAAAGGGGGGAGGTGAACCTTGTCAGCGCATGTTCTCCTAAACGGCTGCTTGGATTTTGATGAAATGCTACACAGTTGTAGTACACTATCTGAAGATGTGCATGAAGTAATATGGTTGCTGCCCGAAATTTTGTAGGGGAGATAATTCGTCTTTGAATATTTCCTGGAAAAAGGGGAGGGGGTGATCCTTGTCAGCGCATGTTCTCTTAAACCACTGCTTGGATTTTGATTAAATGTTGCAGTTTTAGTACACCACCTGGAGATGTGCATGAAGTAATATGGGTGCTGTCTAAAATTTTGAAGGGGAGATAATTTGTCTTTTAATATTTTCAGGAAAAAAGGGGTAAGGTATATCATTTTGTCTATACTTGTATTGTGTCCACATTTGTACTGTGTCCACAACTGTATTGTGTCCACACACACTTAAATTTACACTTGCCATATTGATTCAGGGTTCAATTAGAGGGCGTATATCTGGCTGCCATTCGGCGACAGCTCTAGTTATGCTTTATGGTTAGATTTACGTTCAACAGATGATAAATCACTACACGGTTCAGGTAGAAGAATTGAAAATGCATCTGAAGGTATTACTATCCAAATAACGAAAAAAGCAGGAGCTGATAACCAATAAATGTTTATCTTTTTGTTATACAAGATGCACAAATTAATTTTGAAGATGGAAGATTTAAAGAAGTTAATTATTAAGGCAAGCAGTTTACTGGAATTGTTAATGGAATTATTAAGGCAAGCAGTTTACTGGAATTGTTAATGGAATTACCAAAATATGCCCATTGTGCTATTACATGTGGTCAAACAGATGTGGAAAAGCAGAGTTTGTTCTTGATTTATTAGAAGAGGAATATTGTAAAGTGTTTAAATATATTGTTATGCTTTGCCCAACCATTCAATGGAACAAGGCATACAAAAATCGTGAGTGGATTGGTGATGTTAGAAAACCAAAAGCATAAAATCTAATAATTGTTAATCCTATTGGTAATGAGAAAAAAAAGCTACAAGAACTACTAAGAATGATTTTTTAAGAAATATGCAGGACATCCAACATTATATATTATAGATGTAACAAAAAAGATATGCTGTCTGAGCTTGCATTTTCAGGAAGACACGCAGAACAATCAGTATGGGTTATTTCACAGAGATATAATTCTGTGTTAAAAAATTTAAGAGAACAAACAAAATGGTTATGTACGTTCTACACAAAAGACAGAGACAGTTTTGATAATTGTCTAAAAGAAAATGATGTTATTCCTTAATATTAAAGACAGACCAACCTACTGATTATTGGTTACTTGATTGATTGTTTAGTAATTCCTTGAGTAATATTGCAAAGAAAAAAATAGCAATAAAAAAGTAATGCTATTGGAAATAATAACAATTATAACAAACACTGCAGTCTTATCATTAGTTGGATATGTTGTATTTAATTTTTTAAAAATCAAAAAATAAAATATATAAAATGAACGCTGAAGAATTATTAAGTGACCATATCATTGAAAACGTATATATTGATGCTAATGACAAACAAGAAAAAAAAGTGAACGATTATCAGCCGTTGTTGCTGGTGGGGGTAGTAAGCAATATCTGGGTAAAGGATTACAACTGTCAGACATTGATACAATGACACCAGAACAAATAAAAAAAACTATATCGTAAATATGAAGCAAGATTTGGAGCTAGTATGACTAAGACATAAGGAAACTCTTTTATTAATTTATATGTTATGGGTGTATCAAAGTATTTTAATGTTAAGAGGAAGATCCTTTTATCAATCATGCTTTAACTAACACATGTTGTGAACTGTCCTATAGATATGGAATGTATGTTGCTCCTTTTACTGCAATGTTAACAACAGCAAGACATATTGATTTTCAAAAGAAAGATGTAAATAATGACATAAAAAATGACGAGTGAAAATGAAACAAAAGAAGAAATAAAAGAATCTAAAAAAAACAACTAAAAAACCCAAAACGAGTAGCCGCTGGTAAGAAAGGTGTAGAAGCAAGAAAGTTAAAAGCTGAATTTAAAAGAAAAGAAGCAGAAGCAATAAAGAAAGAATATATCGAACTAAAACTAGCGAGCGGAGCGAGATACACTCCGAAGCAAGCGGTCCCCTTCAAATAACAAAAGATGATGAAACAAATAATGCTTTGCAAACAAATAATACTTCGCGCGAAACAAATAACGCTTTGCAAAGAAACAAAAATTACATACCATTATGTTTATCAATTAAAGTAGTTGATTGGGATTATATATGTACAAGTCAAAACAAGTCTCACCCGTAGTATAAAAACAAAATATCGAGCGAGTGAAAAAGAAAGAAAGTGACCCATTTGAATTTAATTAAGCGAGCGAAGCGAGTCCCAGAAAATTCGGTTACCTTCATAATTTAAAAATGTAATATATAAAAATTTCAACTCCAAAAGACGGGAAACAAATTGCAAATATGTTATTTCATGCTGGAGTGGAAACATTGTTAACAGTTGGATAAGCAGAAAGATATTTAAGAGACCAGCACCAAAAGTGGATTTTAGTATGAGTGATATTTGAATGTTATCCATTGATATATTACTTCCAATGGCAACAAAAGATATGTTGGTTCTGCTGATATTATGAAGTAAATGTTATTTTTTTTTATAAAATGGCAAGTGTGTTAGCAAGGATGGTTAGTGGAGCAATAACAAACGCCTTTGTATTTTCAGGTAGTAATTATTTATTTTCACATATGGGTAGTAATGCAAATGAAGAAAAAATGAGACATAATAAAGCAATAGAAAAATTAGAAAAAGAAACAGCAGAATGGAATAAAAGAACTCAAAGATTAGATTTTATTAATGAACAATTAAAAAAAGAAAATCATATAATGTTGATCAAGCTATGAGAGAATATTATAATGTTACAGGTAAACAATTGGAGTTCTGTTTTAGATCTTAAACCAGTATTAAGTGATTTTTATACTCCGTCAGATGACCAGAAAAATAGAGAAATTGCATCTGTTGTTGGTGGTATGGCATTAACTGGTTTTGTTGCTTGGAAATGGAGATAGTTTGAATTGTTCTTTTGATTAAAGTTTTTAAAATAAATAAAATAAAAAAAATGCAGAACCATAAGGTTATGCATTTATTCCATTATCTAAGATATATCTCTGATCATCAATTGGAGTCGTACCCATTTTATTTATTTCATTAACATACATTTCATGTATATTTGAGTTTAATGTATACATTTTATTCATTAGCTCACCTCGCCGTGCGCGGTCCCGGCTGAAGAATAGGCCCGCAGCATCCTCTGAGCTTGGAGTATGAGCCATCCTAACAGAGGACCCCGAGGGAACCCCGGGATATAGAAATAGGACCCAGTATCTCCGGCTTGCGGGATGTGACCCCTCCTAAACGGAGGCTGACCCCGAGGGTCCCGGGATATAGAAATAGGACCCATTCCGTGGTTGTGCGGGATTAATAAATACACAACCCATCTTTCGGATGGGATGTAAACTCAGGTCC
>MJUU01002736.1:12576-39736 GCA_002080025.1 Modiolus philippinarum | reverse complement strand
GGGCCAATTAACCAAGTAATTTCTAAAAATAGCTTTAACAAATAATTGATGAATATATGAAATTGGAAATGATGAAATGAACTGTCCTAAAGAATTTTCAACAGAAATAATCACAGATATAAAAATAATATAACAAATATAAACTATTAAATCAGTATTTGAATTCGTTATAACGAATTCTTGAATTTGTTATAACGGATTTAATTCGTTATAACAAATTGTTGAATTCGTTATAACAGATTTTTGAATTTGTTATAACAAATTTAATTCGTTATAACAAATTCGAGAATTTGTTTTAACAAATTTTAGAATTTGTTTTAACAAATTTTAGAATTTGTTATAACAAATTTTAGAATTTGTTATAACAAATTTAATTCGTTATAACAGATTCTAGAATTCGTTATAACAAATTTTAGAATTTGTTATAACAAATTAAATTCGTTACAACAAATTCAAAAATCTGTTATAACGAATTCGAGAATTCGTTTTTACAAATTGTGGAATTAGTTATAACGGATTTTTAAACTATTGCATGCCAAAGACACATAAAATCAAGAATTCTGACATAACGTCTAGATACTGTGTTTCTCGTTCGATTTTCTAGTTTTTTCGCTCAAATATCCCTTATCTCAATCATGATCGAGATGAATAGTCTTTTATTGAAAGCCCCTATCCAACTACGTTATACCTTGTTGCTTGCATTAGTTGAAAAACCATGATTCCGACTACATGAAACTTATTAATTTGCTTAAAAACCCTCAATTGCGATTGGCATTGTTCGTTGTTTGACCCTGAAATTTTGCCAATATGTTTCCTTATTTTAGCCATTCATGACACGAGATGAAATTAGTTTCAAGTTTTAAAATTACTAGTAAGTTTCTCAGGGAATTTCATTGTGAAAGCCAGTTAAATTTTTCAGTTTCTTCCCACTGAGGGCTTTGGCCTAGTAAAAAGAATAAAACGATTAGTAGGAATATACAATTATCACCCTAGATAATGTAGATAATGTGTTACCCAGCGGTTTCTCTTCCCGAGATAGTAAGGTCACCCGAGAGCTTGCGGGCGGGTGACCTTAATTACAAGGGGAGAGAAACCCTTGGATCACACACCATCTGGTGTGGTAACTGTTATATTACATCGAATTTTCTTGTTTGCCGGTTGACCTTCCTATGCAACCCAACCAACGTTAACTGATTGACCCAGCGAAAGATGATCAAAGATCAAATGTCACGTGACACGGTTTGAACAAATCAGATTATAGATATTTAAATGAGTATAGTAACAAAATATCAAAGTTACCGTTATTTTATTTTCTGCGCATTTCGGCAACTTATGTCTCATCAGTGCATAGTATATAATCTCGTTTATTCCAACATATAAATCAGTGTTAGAATACAAGCTTTTAAATGACATTCACATTGAACTTAAGATATTCCAAATGCAGTAAAAAAAAATATGCTGTCCAAAATTTTAACAAATTAGTTTTCTCAATGATTCAGTTTTTAGGATTAATGACATCAAATCACACAAATCAAATTAGTGCATGGATGACTCGTGACTATTCAATCTGTACTCACAACTTCATTAATCCGTTAAAACGATTTTTTTTAGAATTTGTTATAACGAATTCTACAATTCGTTATAACGAAATTCTTGAATTTGTTATAACGAATTAAATTCGTTATACCAAATTCCAGAATTCGTTATAACGAATTCAAAAATATTTTTGATAGGTCCTATATGGGCTTCCGTACTTATGATCTTCACATAGAATATAAAAATATAAACAGTCATGATATGATTGTCCCTGAATATCAAAAATGAGGCACTTTGAAATAATAAAGACTGAATGCATATGATAAAATGTGTGATACTTAAAAAAATCAGATGTAATTTCTCCGGACGGAATAAAAAAATGCAAACATGTACTGTTACCTGAGAATCTCAAAATAAAATAAAAAAAAATAATAATAAACAATGATCTTTATTAAAATTGGCAAGAAAATATATATTTTAATTTACTCGACCAAAATTTATCTTAATTATTATTAAAATATTACTTTTGAACAAACTTTTATATATTTTTTAACATGATAATGCAAATTTGTTTAAAAAAAACGTGTATTTACATACATATTAAAACAAGATAAATTCTATAATACAATAAATATTTTCCCAACTTGGAACATAAAAATAAAAAGGACCAAGTGGTATAATACTATCAAAATAAAACATGTGTTACGGAACAATGTCTTATATATCAATTCAAGCAAGTTAATAATTACCTTTAGCCTAATGGAAAGTTTATAAAAAAAATTTACTAACCATCTTCATCAACATGATCAAATATACAACAATACCCTGAATTTCATAATACACATTTTGTGACACTAACCCAAAAATAATAATTAAACAATCGACATATGCCAAGGGCTATGAAACACCAGATATATTCAGGGTTTTAAGCATTGAATGCGATATTTAAAAAAAAAAATTAAACAGCACAAGTTTAAGATATAATTCAAAGACAAATGTAATTTCTAATTACAATAAATGTAAAATCATGAAATGTTACTATTACTTGTGTCAATCTACTTCTTGCAATTCCTCAACCATGGCTTCCCTTCTGTGTTCACTCTCGGCATGTCTCCTAGCTTCTCCAATCAAATACACAAAAAAAAAATTAGACCAGTCAATATCTGCCGGATTGTTATGAATGGAACTTTCAAAAGAATGTTGTCTTCTTTCGGACACAATTACACCATAGTTGACAGCAATTGTCTCAACTGTTTCCACATACACATTATTGTCTTCAGTGTTGCTTACACTTTCATCATCACTAACATCAGATATTTCGGTCATCTCGATCAGTCCCGAGTTACAAGGAACTGATGGTGGTGATTCTGGACTCTCCAAAATTTCAACTACTTGTTCACTAATTTCTCACACTTATTTGGCACTGTGTTCAATTCCTGTGCCATAGATTCCACCGTGCTCTCGTTTAACTGTTGGTTAGATCCAAAGTTCATCAGGTCATTAGCTTCATCAAACTCAGCGCTGTCGGCATGAATCTGCAAAAAATCCACAGGCGAACAGCTCTCTACTATCACGTTTTTTTCTTCCTAATCGTGTCCTTGCTCTTCCGATTCATCATCCATTTTCATAACCTTTGGTCGTGACTGTGCACGTTCCTGCTCTACCCATGAACGTGACCCTGTTTCTAAATCAACATTTCTTTGCCTTGTCTTTGGCCTTCTCTTTTCCTTGCCCATGCTTAACTTCAATATGTAGAGCTAAGTACTCTCTCCTCTGCATTCATCATATGGACACCGATTAAAAGTAACTGTGTCCTCATGCACCTGGTTTCTTTGTCTGCGGAGATTTCTTCTTGTGGCAAACTCCTGTCCACAATCCATGCTTGCATATTTCTCATAATTTATGTCCATGTCTACAGATAAAATGAATGCGTCGTACTTCCTCGGCTTTTTCACTTCTCTACATCGTCTTGTTTTCCCAGGATGTTTACCAATTGACTGCGCAATTTTCCCGCGCAGGGCAGGCCTATGTTACTTGGTATCAAACACGTCATTGTTCCAGACATTTACATGGCTAGTAGCCTGTTATCTTCCAATATGTTTTCATGTTGATTTTCTCTTAGAAATTATTATCATTTTCTAGTTCAGAAAATTGTGCTTCCATTGAGTTATAACAGGTGAAGACTTCTTTGACCATTGAATTTTGAATGTGACATCGCTAAGTTTTGTCACAATTACCCAAGGTCCTGTCCAATGTCTAGAAATTTTCAATTTTAACCCTGGGACATTTTTCTTTTGATTTCTCCAAACAAGTCCGCTAACTTCATAATTTTTACTTTTGACATTTGCATCATATATAAGTTTTTGCCTTTCTGCTGATTTCTTTAAATATTCCCGTGTAATATCATGAGCCCTTCGTAAACGATCTTCTAATTCCTGCGCATATTCAGATACATACTTTAATTCTTCTGTCTCTTCAGCTACAGGGTCAGTAATAATATTGAGAGGGAAGGACATTTCTCTGCCATATACTAATCTGTGCCGACTCATTGTCATCTTTTAGTTTTGTCTTCGTTGATATGTTTGTGATACCCGTTTGTCCTTGTTATTGTCCGACCACTTAATACACTCACATAAGCTTTACAAATTTTTACCTTGGTACTGTTTTAGGGTTAGAGAAGTAACACGTACCATGGATTTTAATTGGTTTGTCTAAGGGTTAGAAAATGACAATTACCAATCAGTCATCAAACAGATCTTTCAATACTATATTCTAACTGGCTGTGTGACGGGTGCCATGCGTGGAGCAGATCATGCTTACCCTTCCGGAGCACCTGATGATACCTCAGTTTTATAGGGGTTCACACTGCTAGTGCTTTAGTTTTGTATCGTTCTTGTTCATTTTTATTTATTTGTTTTGTCTTTGTCATACTGTCTCAATTCGTGTTGCTGTGAATTGCCGTGATTTTGGATTTATGATTTTAGAATTTCCCCTTTCCTCGTTCTTGCTTCGGTATTCGTTTGCCGATGTACTTTCATCTGGGGTTGAGTTATAGGCCATAGTGATAAAGTCCAAATTTTGATTCCAATCTTCTTGGTGTCATTTAATAAATTTCGAAAGCTTATCATTTATACTTCTATTCATTCTTTCTATCATTCCATCAGAACGAGGGTGTAAAGGAGAGGTTCTGGTCTTGTAAATGTCTAACAATTCACAAATTTCCTTGAACAGAATACTTTCGTATTGCCTCCCTTGGTCCGAATGCATATGTAGAGGGCAACCATATCTTTTAATCCAGGCTCTTACAATAATGTCAGCGACAGTTGCCGATTTCATATCAAGCATAGCATTATATATTATCATCGGCTAGAGAGCTAACATCGTGAGTTAGGCTGCAAGGAGAAATCTATTATACGGTAAGGCGAAGCCGCACCGTAAAATAGATTTCTACTTGTAGCCTAACTCACGATGTTAGCTCTCTAGCCGATGATAATCTTTTTGTCTTCTATGTCTATTAACATGAATCTTACAATTCTAATGAATTGGCCACTATGTGTTGAATATGTAGCTGTATATAAATAGATCAATACACAAATTACACATGTGATGGTGGACTTGTCCATTCTAGATATGGGGAAGTGTCTTCAATCCTAACTCCAAGTGTTTGTGTTGTTATAAATATTTTGATCGATAATTATGTTTGTCACGTTTACGTGATGAAGTTATTGTTTATGTTTGATTTCAGCTCGTGAGGGTCAATCTTTTACGTCAATATACTTTATTCATTCATTAAAATCAAGAATTGGTTGAAGGGGGCGGGTCTTCGATCGAAAACCCACGTGGTTGTGCTTTTTTACTCATCAACAAAAGCTTACAATAATTTTTCCCGCGTGAACACTGTAGTTTGTCATTCTCGTATGAACCCATCATCGTTTACAAAAAAGTCTTCATAGAAGACAAAAGCTTCTGTTAGCTTAGAAAAATAATCTCCAACAACCAAAATATATATGTTCTTATTATGTGTGGTTGGAAATGATCCAGCTATATCTGTAGGTATTCTCTCAAAGGGGGTTCCGACTAAATATAATTTCATATTGTGCCGTTTTTTGTTTTGGGGATTTTTACGCTCCCCGCATATATCGCATTGTTCAATATAACGTTTGACTGAATCTTGTATATTCCGCGGGTAAAACGGTGACATTTTTACTCTATCTACAGTTTTCTTTATTCCCAAATGACCAGCTGCTTTTGTATCATGTAAATGCCATAAAATTGCATTGATAAAAAATTCTGGGGCGCATATTTTCCAACTACTTTGATCGATGCTATCTTCCCAAAACATACATAGTGTTCCATTCTTAATTTCAAGTAATTCCCACCTGGAGAGCCAAAATTTAACTTCCGTGCTTTCGCTACTTACGTCTATCCATAATGGCTTTTCAACTTTTTCTTTAAACTTCAGTATTTTGTTTATTACAGGATCGGTCTGTTGTTCTTCTCTGATGACTTCTAATGTAAAAGTAACAGAAGGATTTGTCTTTTGTTTTGCTTGTTTCGGTCTATTTGGCTTCTTTCCCCTCCTTAAAACTGGACTTTCTCCTGAAAGCGGCTCGCGTTGCCCGAACATATTTGCACCAGAAATTGAGGGCTTAATATGTTGTGGGCTAGGTTCTGTTTCATTCTCATCAACCGAACGGTTGTTTGCTGTTTCCTCTAAACAATCAACATCACCTAGACAAGATTTCGCTCTTTCTTTCATAAATTTAATTTCTGTATTTGGTGGACCGTTATAACTGTAGTTCCAGGGCATTTCGCACTGCTTGCATACTTCTCCTTTTTCTGTTTTTAGTCTCGGCATAGCATCTGCATTACTATGCCTGGCGCCCGGACGATGCTCCATTTTCATATGAAATTGGGATAATTGCTGTATCCATCTATGGATTTGGCCATCAGGTTCTTTAAAATTTTGAAGCCAGGTTAAGGAACCATGGTCTGTTCTAAGCTAAAAACTTCTTCCTAATAAATAATGTTTAAAATATTTTGTAAAATAGACTACGGCCAACATTTCCCGTCTAGTTACACAATAATTTCGCTCTGGTTTGTCTAAACTACGACTTCCATATGCGATAACACTCTCTTTACCTTCCTGTACCTGCGATAAAACAGCACCGATAGCATATGCACTGGCATCAGTGTCCAGTATAAACTCGGACCCATCTGCCCTAGGATACGCTAAAATAGGGGCTGTTATTAACTTGGTCTTTAGTTCTCCAAATGCCTTTTCACAGGATTCGTTCCAAATAAATTTGTTGTCCTTTCTTGTTAGGTCAAACAGATGTTTGGCTATCTTGGAGTAATCTTTTATATATCTTCTGTAGTAGGAGGTTACTTGAGTGACCGTGGATGGCGGTTTCATATTTTGGACGGCTTTCACCCTTTCGGGATCTGTTTTTGACACAACTTTACAAAGGCATGCTCGGAATATCTGTATATATTGATTGACACAACTTAATGTTTTAAAAGAAAGAAGGGGAATTTGTTAAGTTCCTACTATTTGACAATCTTGGCCATTGTGGTCCGTGTGTGTTTATACTAATGTATCTGGTTATTAGTCGGATCTGGAGGAACTCTTGTGTGTGAAGTAAGAAAGAATATTGGCGGGCCCGCACGAGAGAGCGCTCTACAGTTCAACAGACTTCAGTTGGTCATTGCACACTGTTTACTGGTGAGTTTCAATAATTTTACATGGTAGCAGAGCCCACGGGATAGCCTAATGAAAAATGGCAAGCAGTAGCTTCAAATACCCGCCCTCATTTGATCCAAAAGTAATGACATACGAGACGTGGAAGAATGAAATCGAAGTATGGAAACTTGTTACTGATCTAGATGCCAAAAAGCAAGCCCTCGCCGTTTCTTTGTCTTTAAAAGGGAATGCCAGGGATGTGGCTATGGAAATCAAAGCCGCCGATCTGGCTAAAGATTCTGGAATGGAAACGCTGATTGCAAGTTTGGACAAAGTTTTTAAAAGGGATGATAAAGATAAAGCTTATGAAGCTTATAAAAACTTTGACTCCTATCACAAACCTGATGAAATGTCTATGTCAGATTACATAATGGAGTTTGACAAACGCTACAACAAAGCTAAGAAATATGAAATGACTCTTCCTGATGCAGTATTAGCGTTTAAATTGTTAGACAATGCTGGACTCTCAACTAAGGACACACAGTTAGCTCTTACAGCATCAAGTGATCATAAATATGCAGCTATGAAATCTGCCCTCCAACGCATATTTGGAGAAAGTCCCAGTGCATGTGCCCCTGACATGTCAAGCATTACTATTAAGCAAGAACCAGTATATTATACGCAACAAAGGCGTTTCAACCGCAAGTCTGAGGCTAAACCAACAGGTACAAACCCCATTAACAAGTTTGGGAAAAGGACCAAGTGTGCTGTATGTCAAAGCGTTTTCCACTGGGCAAAAGACTGTCCTGACAAAACCAGTTCAGCAAAAATCACCGAGCATACTGAAAGTGAGTCTGATATTGTTGAAAATTGCAATGTAACACTTTTCACGAAAGAACCTTCAGCAAATGAAATTTTTGTACTTGAGTCGACAGGATCTGCCATTATAGACACAGCCTGTACAAGAACAGTGTGTGGAGAGAAATGGTTTGATGAATTTGTTAAAGTAGCAGATAATAATGACATTCAAACTTTCCCTAGTAATCGGGCTTTCAAGTTTGGAGATGGAAAAGTTGTCAACTCGTTTCGTAGAGCAATAATTCCTGCTGAGTTTGGAAAAACACAGTGCAAAATAGAAATAGAGGTGGTAAAAGCTGACATTCCCCTTTTGCTTAGCAAATCTTCTCTTAAGAAGGCAAGTACCGTCTTGGATTTAAAAAATGATAAGGCTACAATGTTTGGCAGCCCAGTATGCCTAGAATTTACATGAAGCGGTCACTATTGTGCAAATATTCTCAAAAACAATGACATGTCGATTGAAAATGAACATGAGGAAGTACTTGAACTCACTGAAATGACACCAAAGGAAAAGGTTAAAGCTCTTGACAAGCCACACAAACAATTTGGCCATGCATCTGTTGATCGTTTGAGCAAACTTTTGATTAATGCAGGAACAAGTGATCAGGAAACTATGGAGCTGTTACGCTCAGTTTGTGAAAAATGTGAAATCTGTATATTGAACAAGAAACCAGCACCTAGACCAGCTGTAGGACTGTCATTAGCTACTCAATTTAATGAAACTGTAGCGGTTGATTTACATGAACTCGAACATGGCATTTATTATCTCCACATTATAGATGAATTTACTAGATTCAGTGCAGGAAGCATTATGAGGTCAAAGCGTTCGTCTGAGTTTGTAAAAAGGTTCCTAGAATCATGGATTGCAGTTCATGGAGCCCCAAAGGGATTGTACAGTGATAATGGTGGGGAATTTAACAATGATGAGGTTCGTGACATGGCTGAAAATTTTGATATAGAAGTTAAAACAACAGCATATAGCCCATGGAGCAATGGTTTACTTGAACGGCATAATCAGACACTTACTGAAATTTTGCTAAAAGTTAAATCAGACAACCAATGTGATTGGGAAACTGCACTAAGCTGGGCTTTAATGGCCAAGAATGCGTTGGACAATGTTCATGGATATAGTTCATATCAGTTGGTGTATGGTAGAAACCCTAATCTCCCTAGTGTATTGACAAGTAAACCCCCTGCCTTAGAAGGCACAACAATGAGTGCTGTTGTAGGAGGACATATTGAAGCAATATACTCAACTCGATCAGCTTTCACCAAGAACGAGTGCTCAGAGAGGATCAGGAGAGCTTTGAGAAAACAAACACGGCCAAGTGGCATACAATATCAAACTGGAGACAAGGTTTATTACAAGAGAAACGAGAGTAATGAATGGAAAGGACCGGGTGTAGTTATCGGTCAAGACGGAGCAGTTATTTTTATTAGACAAAGAGGAATACTTGTTAGAGTTCATCAATGTAGACTTAAAAAGACTTCACATGTAGATGATAAAACTGTCAAAGTTTCCAATGACATGAATGACAACAAAGACAAAGTATCAACAGATGCAATCTCAAATAGTGAAAAAGACATGACATATGATAGTGATTCAGACACTGAACCAATGAACAATCAAGATAATGATAGCCAAATTTGCAATGAAGAGGCAAATGGAAATGTTGGTGCGGAACTTGAACGGTTTCAAGTTCAAGATGTTAAAGTAGGTCAAACATTAAGATATCGTAATGTGGAAAATGGAGAACATTGTGTTGCTGAAGTCGTTGGTCGTGCAGGCAAAACAACAGGTAATAACAAGCACTGGTTTAGTCTGAAGTATATGGAACCTGATAGTCTGAAAGGAGCAGAAATTTCTGTTGATTTGAGCAAAGTAGAACAGCTTGAAAACATAAATGACAATTTAAAATCAAATCTTGATAATGAGACTGCCTTAATTTTGGAAAATATTTCATTTAAGGATGCGAAACTTAAAGAGCTCGATTCATGGAAGAAAAATGGCGTATATGTGGAACGAAAAAACCTTGGCCAGAAATGCATTTCGACCAGATGGATATGTAACCTTAAGGATACCCCAGATGGTACTACACACAAGGCAAGATTGGTTGCAAGGGGGTTTGAGAAAATTAACAAAGAATATCTGCCCAAAGATTCACCTACTTGTGGGTCTGACTCTCTTAGACTTGTGCTGGCAGTCTTGGCTCAAAGACAGTGGCAAACACACACAATGGACTTAAAGACTGCATTTTTGCAGGGGCCCAAATAGAAAGAGAAATTTTTGTAAAGCCACCACCCGAAGCTAACTTTAAAGATGTTGTTTGGCAGCTTTGTAAATGTGTATATGGTTTGTCAGATGCCTCTCTCAGTTGGTACAATCGAGTGAAAGAAGTACTTGAACAATGTAATGTACATGTGTCAAAAGTTGACCCAGCTGTATTTTTTTGGCAAAATAAGACGGGATCAGTAGATGGGGTGCTTGTTTGTCATGTGGATGACTTCTTGTGGGGCGGAACTCAAGAATTTGAAAAAAGAAGTAATCAACCAAATTCGTTCAATCTTTCATGTTGGAAAAGAGGATCTAGAAGAGAATGGCTCGTTTCCTTTTGTAGGAATTGAACTTTCAAAGTATGGTAGGAATATTATCTTACAACAGAAGTCGTATCTCAACAACATGCAGTCAATTTCTATTGAGAAAAGATGACAAGCTGATAAATTAGCACCAATTAATAAGAATGAGAAGGAACAACTTCAGTCAAAAATTGGACAAATATTGTGGATGGCAAGACAATCTCGCCCAGATGTGATATTTGAAGCATCGAATCTAGCATCTAGTTTGAAGACTGCCACTGTACAAACATTAATTGATGCCAACAAAGTAATTAAAAACTTAAAGTCAGAAAATGTGTCACTGAAATTTCAAAATTTAGGACCAAATGACTGTGTTAAACTTTTGGTGTTTAGCGACTCCTCTCTAGGAAATTTGCCTGATGGTGGGACACAAGGTGGACACTTTATTGCACTTGTAGGGGAAAACTGTATAATTTCACCATTGACATGGGCATCAAAAAGAACAAGAAGAATAGTGCGTAGTACGCTGGCAGCTGAAACACTTGCAATGGTAGATGGCATTGATAATGCAATTTATCTGGCATCTTTATACTCTGAACTTATGAATGGAAAAGCAAATCCTACCAGCCTACCGATTATTTGCATCACTGACTGCCACTCTTTGCTTGATGCTATTATGTCCACCAAACAAACAAATGAAAAACGGTTGAGACTTGAAATAAGTGGAATCAAGGAACTTATCAACAACTGCCAGATTGAGGCCATTAAATGGATTGAAACAAAACGCCAGCTTGCAGATTGCTTAACTAAAAGGGGAGCCTCACCCTTGAACCTGCTTAAAGCACTTGAGACAGGTGCTTGGCGGGATCAGTGCCTGAAAATGTAAACAAATTAAAGGGAACTGTGTAGATATGTAAAAAGGCATGCACTAAATATCTGTATATAATGATTGACACAACTTTACAAAGGCATGCTCGGAATATCTGTATATATTGATTGACACAACTTAATGTTTTAAAAGAAAGAAGGGGAATTTGTTAAGTTCCTACTATTTGACAATCTTGGCCATTGCGGTCCGTGTGTGTTTATACTAATGTATCTGGTTATAAGTCGGATCTGGAGGAACTCTTGTGTGTGAAGTAAGAAAGAATATTGGCGGGCCCGCACGAGAGAGCGCTCTACAGTTCAACAGACTTCAGTTGGTCATTGCACACTGTTTACTGGTGAGTTTCAATAATTTTACAGTTTTTACTCCTTCTTTTGATACAAAATGGCCCAAAAATTGTATTTCTTTTAGTAAAAAATTGCATTTTTTTGGTTTAAGTTTTAGACCCGCCTTTGATAATCTATCTAATACTCTTGCTAAATTTACAAAGTGTTGGTCGAATGTTTTTCCAAAACTACAATGTCATCCAAATATAAGACTGCAATATGCCATTGTAAACCGCTTTAAGCTTTTTCTATTATTCTTTCAAAAGTACTTGCGAAATTACATAATCCAAACGGCATTGTGGTGAATTGGTAAAGTCCACCTCTGGGTGTGGCAAAAGCTGTCTTCTCTTTATCAGCCTCCTCCATAGGGACTTGATGATAGGCCATATCGAGGTCCAAGGACGTGTACCACTCTGCTCCATCCAACGCATCTACGTTCTCATCTATCCGTGTAAGGGGTACGCATCCTTAATTGTCTTTTCATTTAGTTTTCGATAATCTATGCACATTCTCCACGTACCATCCTTCTTTTGGATCATTACAGTTTGTGATGACCAAGGACTTGACGATTTTTCATTAAGACCTTGCTTTTCTAATTTCTTTATTTCGTCCTCTAGAGCTTGTCTTTTATACATGGGCACTCGTCTTGGAGGTTCTCTAATTGGAGTTTGATCTTTCAATTTGATTTTATGTGTGCCTAAATGAGTGCGGCCTTCTTCTCCTGGTTTTGCAAAACATTTTTCATACTTTTTCAAAAATTCATTGAATATTTTAAACTGATCTTTCCTTAAATGTTTACATCCCTTTTCGAACACAGATTTGAGGTGTTCCGGTAAAGAACCTGAACACATCTCGTCTTTACTCAAAGTTACGTGGTCTACCTGACTGATTTCTTTTAAATCAACTGTTGGACCTATCCTACTCACAGGTGTTTGACCTATCCTACTCACAGGTGTAAATAAAGCCAAATGCGTATATTTGTATATTTTCACATCTGTAACTCCCGGGTTATATACCCGAGCATATACCCCTTCATTCGAAATGTCTACTAATGTTTTGGCGAGCGCTAAACCATATTTTAAAAAAAAATGACATTTCAGGTGTGAGAACACCGATAAAACCTCGAGTGCCCGTAATACCAGCCCGATTAGCTAAACCTGACTTGATTACGGCTTCGTGCCCTCCTGGCACCACTAAATTTTCAAGGGCAATTACCCTACCTGACCCTTTATATTTGTCATCAGGTTCTAAAGGTATACGGCTACCTTTAATTATTAAACAAGACTCATCATGGTCCCATACCCAACGGTATTTAACAACAAAATCTTCCCCTATTAAATTACTCTTAACGCCTCCTACAATAACTTCATGTTTAAATGCCTGATCTCCCAACACTTACAACATTTTTACTTTTCCAAGGCATTCTACTTGCTGTCCATTTGCAGCTACATAGCTGTGCATAACTTGCTGAAGTAGGGGCTTATTTTTCATAGCTTCAAGTGTATCCTTTGTAATGAAAGTACTTCTTGCTCCAGTATCACCTTTAAAATCAACTAAATTATCGCCAGTTTTACACTGGACTAACAAAAATCCTACACATTTAATTTTATTATACTGAATGGTACTTTCCGGATTTCTAAGCAGCTCCAAGAGAAGGGCCACGAGTTCCTGACATACCATTATCACTACTAGTTGAACTATTTAAAAGACTCTTACCTTCTTTGAGTCTAGCTCTTTTTCTTCTCCGCCTTTTTCTCTGTCTAATTTTTCCTTTTTCCAAATTATAAGGCCGACTTAAAGTGACACCTGGCCTCCAGTATCGGTCCCATCTAGTTTAAATCTCCGGAATCTCTACGTGCTCCTCCTCGAGCAAGGAAATCCCTGGGACGGCCTCCATATGTTGAGGGTCTTCCTCGTCCACTTGGTACACTGGAAAAGCGCTGGCCGGGCTGTCCTTGGGGTCCCATCCAATTGCGTCGGTTAGGTACCATACGACCTCGCCTCGGAACTGTAATATTTCCGTTTTGGTCGCCGATGAAAACATCTGCAGTTTCACTTGAATCCATCGTAAATTCTTCTTTAAAGGAACCACGTTCACCAACCTCTAGCACATTGCGATGTATGGGTTTAGTCCGTTTAGCAAGATCTCTTTCTCCTGCCCTCAGACATTCCTCTCGCATGGCATTAACTACTGCTTCTTGCAAGGTGTTGGGACGTGTCCTTTTTAAGGAAAGCCTAAACTCTTCAGACTGTCCACATTTATCCAAAAATGATTTGATAGCATTTTCTTCAACTATTTCAGGGTTATTGGGATATGCCCTACGGTATAGATCTTCTATAGCTTGTCCAAAATCTCTCAATGATTCGTTTGGCTGTCTTTTCCTCATTTTAGCTTTAGTTACATATTTCTCTTTCATTGCTGTCTGACCAAATCGCACTTCCATCTTTTGCTTCAGCCGGTTGTAATCACGCTGTATAACTAATGGCATACCGTAAGCATATGTCTCAGCTTGCCCTCTAAATGTACTCAGTAAGACCCGACGTGCTTTTTCATTATGCCACATATTTAGTTCTGATATATTTTCAAAATATTGAATAAACTCACTCCAAACATCATTATTCTGTCCAGAAAAGGTTCTACGGACAGGATATTCATAAGTCGGTGGTAAACTTCCTGTTACTAGGTGCTTATAATTAAGAGGATTATTGGGATCTACTGATTTCTTTATAGCTTCCGAATGATTATCATCATTGGTAGAATTTCCTTTAAAACTGATTGCCCGATTAGTTAAATCTGGCAATATACCTGCCCGATTAGTTGAATCTGGCGTACAGCGAGGAGATAAATTTTGTGCGGTACTATATTGTCCCGGGGTCCAAATATTTGTTGTGTGTTGATCGTTTATCATGGAATTATCAGAATTTTGATATAGAGCACTCTGAAAATCGGGTTTCCTAAACTGGTTAGATTCAACATCTTGGTCTAAATAATTTTCCCGGTATTCATGACGAGTATTTTCTTCAATTGAATGGAAAAAAGACTGCCAAATCAGTTTAAATATACAAGTTGAAATCACCAAGGTCATAATTGCCAACAGTGCGGTCATAACATATTCCTGTGACTCTTTAACAACCTTATGGTCTGGGAAATAGGCCCACGCCATAGCTATAAGACCACTACTAAGACTACTACTTACAGTGAGCAGGCTAACCCATATTATCCAGAATTTCTTCCAGCCACTAATTCCTGGATCTGCTAAATTTCAGGTCTCTACCTGGACTCTACATCGACTATCCATACGTGACCGTTGCCCGATCTGCCGAGAATATCGGATGCCTGGCATGGTCTCCATTTGGACGTCATAGAGAATTCCTGGGGAAGGTAAATCATTAAATCCAGAATCATCTGCACA
Source organism: Modiolus philippinarum (assembly GCA_002080025.1). Classification (NCBI taxonomy): domain Eukaryota; kingdom Metazoa; phylum Mollusca; class Bivalvia; order Mytilida; family Modiolidae; genus Modiolus; species Modiolus philippinarum. The sequence goes on along the minus strand of MJUU01002736.1, from coordinate 24,457 downwards.
AAATAAATTCTTTCTTAAGTTACTTTGCCCTACCTGAAACTGGGATGACATCGGAGCCTGATTCGGTATCCTATTGGTTCTTGGAGTTTCCATTTTATCCTCCTTTGAATTGAATTTTCACTAACAAAGTTGCACCAGAAAATCCCACCGCTGCCACCAATGCAACGAAGAGAACAAAGCGTACCAGTGTATACAAAGTCAAGTCTCCAGTACATGTACTCCTTATCACATAACCACTGTTCCTAGATTGGACAACAGACACCAAGTGATAGCCTTTTGTGTGACAGACACAAAATGACAATTCCTGTGAAGACGAACACCAAGTAACGCTTTCAAGATTTCCCAGTAGCGTATGAAGGGAAATCAGGGCTGCATAAATCAGGAATATATCCTGTAGTATATGTAGGTTCCTGGTACTGTCTTGTTATTCCTTAATTACGAACATAGACACAAAGTCGATGTAAAGTTCAATACTGTATAATAATCCAGAACTTTTAGAACATGATAACATATATACACGACTCAGGATCACCCCTAACCGTTATATCTAACTGTCTACTTCTAATCTCTTTCACACACCTTATATACTTTCACTTTTGCCCTACTCGCCCTGAAACAACTACGCAATTTGTATGACTAATAATGCTGACTTTATATTTAATTAATGCTTACTATTATGATAATAACATTGTGTTTAGCAATGACTATGCCAAAATAGTGGTCAGGGTTGAGACCATAGTGCACGACCCGAAGGGGAGTGCACTATGTGTATTCAACCCTGACCACTATTTTGGCATAGTCATTACTAAACACAATGTTATTATCATTATTTTGCAGACTGTCATTAATTTCCATTTTTTATTTACAATTTCCAAGTTAATAAATAGTTGTTCTTTTCATTTAGTTACTGTAAGTTTAAATTCCTATCTTTCAAATAGTTGCATAATTTCATGGAAATTTGAAAAATAACTTTTTATGGCGGATCCCAAAAATTCATTTATTTCATGATATAAAATGAAGAGATAAGTAAAATGAATGGTCACAATTTGGCTTAAAAATTTATTTTATTAGAAATATTACCAAATTAAGGTTGATTTCTTGACAGTAGATCCCCACAAGTAAGATTTTCACCACTATTTGATTGACAATACTGTAGCTCCGCCTTCAAAGTCATGTGACAGGCATAGCACATGGCTGTAGGTATACTATGCCAAAATAGTATATCAGACACTATTAATGCAGTTTCTTACAGGAAGTATAATAATGCTTAATTTTAGATGACTTATCATTTTAACAGGGCACCATGTATAATCACTAGGGCCAATTAACCAAGTAATTTCTAAAAATAGCTTTAACAAATAATTAATGAATATATGAAATTGAAAATGATGAAATGAACTGTCCTAAAGAATTTTCAACAGAAATAATCACAGATATAAAAATAATATAACAAATATAAACTATTAAATTATGGCAAGCCGTTTTAATATTTATTCACCGAATAAGATATCTTGTGTATATAATAAGATATCTCATTTGTTTTATAAGATATCTTGTAAAATTATAAGATATCTTCTTATTAATTAGATATCTTATAAACTTTATGAGATATCTTATAAAGTTTATAAGATATCTAATAAACTTTATAAGATATCTTATAAACTTATAAAGATATCTTTTTAACTTGATAACATATCTTTTAAAGTTTATAAGATATCTTATAAAATATATGAGATATCTTGTTTTAATATATATATATGATATCTTATAAAAGAAATAAGATATCTTGTATGCCTTATAAGATATCTTATAAATAAAATAAGATATCCTAAAAACTTCAAAAGATATCTTTTAGAATTTTTCTTTACAAGATATCTTTTAAATTTTAAAGAATATCTTGTAAGTTTAATAAGATATCTTATTTTATTTATAAGATATCTGATTTAAAAAAAATAGTAAGATATCTAATATATTTTAGCAGATATCTTATAAGTTATATAAGATATCTTGTTAAGTATTTCATATAGATAATATAAATTCTGTGAAAAAATATCTTATAAACTTTATATAAATTAAGTCTCCTTTAATCACGCTTTTTTGTATAAAATAGCACCAAGCAACCACGTATCCCTATTGTTCGATGTACCCTACACTAATTCATAGCGTTTCGGCTTTGTAGTTAATCTAGGTCTGCTTTTTTAAATGTCTTAATTATTATTTGACTTTTGCTGAAGTAAAAGATTTGCATAAATTTCTGTATTCTTTTATATACGGAATGATAAACTTGTCAAAAATCTGGTACACGTGTCATGTAATTGCAATAGATCTCAACGCACAGTGTGTCAATGTTTCAAAAGATCTTTCTTAATAAATTGTATACACATTGGCTGTTGCGTACGAAAGTTTGACCTGTCTTGAACTAATATATCAGACAGGATTAATACTCTGATTAATTTTACATACTAAGTACTCTCGATTGATTAAAATAACCTTGAACGTGTTGAATATTTCGTTACGGTCTTTTATGTAATTAGTGTTTCTAAAACATCGTATTGTATCTCCATTAATGAAACCTGCAAAAAACGTAGATGCTTTAACAATTATTTAGATTCCAATACGGAAAAGATTTTTTTCAAATCGGGAATCCCATCTGCTTATAAATATATGTAATTCAAATTGTGTGCAATTTGGAAAAAATGTTATAATTTTTCTTAGAGCATCGTCTCTTTATCGGAGTTAAAATTCGGTCTTTAGAGACAAATCTATTTGATATAGTACATAATATATACGCCATTTCCCGGACCTTGTTTATTAATTCTCTTTTCGGTATGATTACAATTGGCACTCGGTATATTATCTCTTTCTCTAGTGAAACGCACTGCTTGGCTTTTAATACTTTTTCTTCTATTGTTACAAAATTCCAGCAGATTTTTTCTGAAACCTAGAACATTGTCTTCCGATGAACCGTCTTGTCTTTTTATTAAATGCTAGACTAATACAGAACAATTCTACATGCTTGTACGGTAAGGCACGTGTCTAGATACATGTGGTTAGAATTTTTAATAATATTTTGTAATAATTAACATGTATTATAATAATTAAAGTCGGGTCCATCGAACAACAGGGATACGTGGAAGCTTGGTGCTATTTTATGCAAAAAAAATAATAGACGATATCTTATTAACTTTATGAGATATCTTGTTTGTGTAAAAGATATCTTATTAAGTTTATAAGATATCTTATAAAATTATGATTTACAAGATATCTTTTAAAGCTTATAAGATATCTTATAAAATATATAAGATATCTTATAAAGTTATAAAGATATCTTATCATTTTTTATTTAATAAGATATCTTATTTGTTTTATAAGATATCTTAAAAAGTTAAAAAGATATCTTATAAACTTAAAAAGATATCTTATAAACTTCATAAGATATCTTATAAATCAAAATTATATAAGATATCTCATAAACTTAAAGAGATATCTTATAAAATTTATAAGATATCTGTTAAGCTTTATAAGATATCTTTTTAACATTATATGATATCACTTTAACTTTATAAGATATCTTATAAAACAAATAAGAGTCCCGGTTGAAAAAGTCTGTTATACAGGTATATACACTACATCCACGAGGGTACTGGTTGTAAAAAGTGTGTAATACAGATATATACACTACATCCACGAGAGTACTGGTGGTAAAAAGTGTGTAATACAGCTATATACACTACATCCACGAGGGTACTGGTGGCAAAAATTGTGTAGTACAGGAATATACACTACATCCACGAGGTTACTGGTGGAAAAAGTGTGTAATACAGGTATATAAACTACAACCACGAGGGTACTGGTGGTAAAAAGTGTGTAATACAGCTATATACACTACATCCACGAGGGTACTAGTGGTAAAAAATGTGTAATACAGCTATGTACACTACATCCACGAGGGTACTGGTGGTAAAAAGTGTGTAATATAGGTATATACACTACATCCACGAGGGTACTGGTGGTAAAAAGTGTATTATACAGGTATATATATACTACATCCACGAGGGTACTGGTGGTAAAAAGTGTGTAATACAGCTATAATTATACACTACATCGACGAGGGTACTGGTGGTGAACAGTGTGTAATACAATTATATACACTACATCCACGAGGGTACTGGTGGTTAAATATGTGTAATACAGATATATACACTACATCCAAGATGGTACTGGTGGTAAAAAGTGTGGAATACAGGTATATACACTACATCCACGAGGGTACTGGAGGTAAAAAGTCTGTAATACAGCTGTATACACTACATCCACGAGGGTACTGGTGGTAAAAAGTCTAATACAGTTATATACACTACATCCACGAGGATACTGGTGGTAAAAAGTGTGTAATACAGCTATATACACTACATCCACGAGGGTACTGGTGGTAAAAAGTGTATAATACAGGAATATACACTACATCCACAAGGGTACTTGTGGTAAAAGTCTGTAATACAGCTATAAACACTAAATCCACGAGAGTACTTGTGGTAAAAAGTGTGTAATACAGCTATATACACTACATCCACGAGAGTACTGGTGATAAAAAGTGTGTAATACAGCTATATACACTACATCCAAAAGGGTTCTGGTGGTAAAAAGTGTGTAATACAGCTATATACACTACACCCACGAGGGTACTGGTGATAAAAAGTGTGTAATACAGCTATATACACTACATCCAAAAGGGTTCTGGTGGTAAAAAGTGTGTAATACAGCTATATACACTACATCCACGAGGGTACTGGTGGAACAAAATGTGTAATACAGCTATGTACACTACATCCACGAGGGTACTGGTGGTAAAAATTGTGTAATACAGCTGTATACACTACATAGATGAGGGTACTAGTGGGAAAAAGTCTGTAATACAGCTATATACACTACATCCACGAGGGTACTGGTGGTAAAAAGTGTAATACAGCTATAAACACTACATCCACGAGGGTTTTGGTGGTAAAAAGTCTATACTACAGGAATATACACTACATCCACGAGGGTACTGGTGGTAAAAAGTGTGTAATACAGCTATAAACACTACATCCACGAGGGTTCTGGTGGAAAAAGGTGTATAATACAGGAATATACACTACATCCACGAGGGTACTGGTGGAAAAAGTGTGTAATACATCTATATACACTACATCCACGAGGGTACTGTTGGTAAAAAATCAGTAATACAGTTGTATACACTTCCTCGACGAGGGTACTGGTCGTAAGAAGTGTGTAAAACAGCTATATACACTACATCCACAAGGGTACTGGTGGTAAAAAGTCTGTAATACAGCTATATGCACTACATCCAGGAGGGTACTGGTGGCAAAAAGTCTGTAATACACAGGCAGTAAAAAGTCTTTAATACAATTATATACACTACATCCACGAGGGTACTGGTGGTAAAAAGTATGTAATACAGGTATATACACTACATCCACGAGGGTACTGGTGGTAAAAAGTGTATAATACAGCTATATAAACTACACCCACGAGAGTACTGGTGGTAAAGTCTGTAATACAGCTATGTACACTACATCCATGAGGTTACTGGTGGTAAAAAATCTGTAATACAGCTCTATACACTACATCCACGAGGGTACTGGTGGTAAAAAGTCTGTAATACAGTTATATACACTACATCGACGAGGGTACTGGTGGTAAAATGTGTGTAATACAGCTATATACACTACACCCACGAGGGTACTGGTGGTATAAAGTGTGTAATACAGCAATATACACTACATTCATGAGAGTCCCGGTGGAAAAAGTCTAATACAGGTATATACACTACATCCACGAGGGTACTGGTTGTAAAAAGTGTGTAATACAGATATATACACTACATCCACGAGAGTACTGGTGGTAAAACGTGTGTAATACAGCTATATACACTACATCCACGAGGGTACTGGTGGCAAAAAGTGTGTAATACAGGAATTTACACTACATCAACGAGGGTAATGGTGGAAAAAGTGTGTAATACAGCTATATACACTACATCCACGAGGGTACTGGTGGTAAATAATGTGTAATACAGCTATGTACACTACATCCACGAGGGCACTGGTGGTAAAAAGTTTCTAATATAGGTATATACACTACATCCACGAGGGTACTGATGATAAAAAGTGTGTAATACAGGTATATACACCACATCCACGAGGGTACGTAGGTATAAAGTGTGTAATACAATTATATACACTACATCCACGAGGGTACTGGTTGTAAAAAGTGTGTAATACAAATATTAACACTACATCCAAGATGGTACTGATGGTAAAAAAGCTTTAATACAGTTGAATACACTATATCCACGAGGATACTGGTGGTAAAAAGTCTGTAATAAAGCTGTATACACTACATCCACGAAGGTACTGGTGGTAAAAAGTCTGTAATACAGTTATATACACTACATCCACGAGGATACTGGTGGTAAAAAGTGTGTAGTACAGCTATATACACTACATCCAAGAGGGTACTGGTGGTAAAAAGTGTATAATACAGGAATATACACTACATCCACGAGGGTACTGGTGGTAAAAAGTCTATTATACAGCAATACACACTACATTCACGAGGGTACTGGTGGTAAATAATGTGTAATACAGCTATAAACACTACATCCACGAGGGTACTGGTGGTAAAAAGTGTGTAATATAGGTATATACACTACATCCACGAGGATACTGATGGTAAAAAGTGTGTAATACAGCTATATACACTACATCGACAAGGGTACTGGTGGTAAAAAGTCTGTAATACACTGGCGGTAAAAAGTCTGTAATACAGTTATATACACTACATCCACGAGGGTACTGGTGGTAAAGAGTGTGTAATACAGCTATATACACTACATCCACGAGGGTACTGGAGGTAAAAAGTGTGTAATACAATTATATACCCTACATCCACGAGGGTACTGGTTGTAAAAAGTGTGTAATACAGATATATACACTAAATCCAAGATGGTACTGGTGGTAAAGTCTTTAATACAGTTATATACATTACATCCACGAGGATACTGGTGGTAAAAAGTCTGTTATACAGCTGTATACACTACATCCACGAGGGTACTGGTGGTAAATAATCTGTATTGCAGTTATATACACTACATCCACGAGGATACTGGTGGTAAAAAGTTTGTAATACAGCTATATACACTACATCCACGAGGGTACTGGTAGAATAAGGGTATAATACAGGAAAATACACTACATCCACGAGGGTACTGGTGGTAAAAAGTCTGTAATACAGCTATATACACTACATCCATGAGGGCACTGGTGGTAAAAAGGGTGTAATACAGCTATATAAAGTACATCCACGAGGGTACTGGTGGTAAAAAGTGTGTAATACAGCTATATACACTACATCCACGAATGTACTGGTGATAAAAAGTGTGTAATATAGATATATACACTATATCCACGAGGGTACTGGTGGTAAAAACTGTATAATACAGGAATATACACTACATCCACGAGGGTATTGGTGGAAAAAAGTCTGTAATACAGCTATATACACTACATCCACGAGGGTACTGGTGGTAAAAAGTGTGAAATACAGCTATATGCACTACATCCACGAGGGTACTAATGGTAAAAGTCTGTAATACAGGTATATACACTACATTCAAGAGGGTACTGGTTGTAAAAAGTGTGTAATACAGATATATACACTACATCCACGAGGGTACTGTTCGTAAAAAATCTGTAATACAGTTGTATACACTTCATCGACGAGGGCACCCGTGGTAAGAAGTGTGTAATACAGCTATATACACTACATCCACAAGGGTACTGGTGGTAAAAAGTCTGTAATACAGCTATATGCACTACATCCAGGAAGGTACTGGTGGTAAAAAGTCTGTAATTCACTGGCAGTAAAAAGTATGTAATACAATTATATACACTACATCCACGGGGGTACTGGTGGTAAAAAGTGTGTAATACAGGTATATACACTACATCCATGAGGGTACTGGTGGTAAAAAGTGTGTAATACAGCTATATACACTACATTCAAGAGGGTACTGGTAGTAAAAAGTGTGTGATACAGCTATATTTACTACATCCACGAGGGTACTTGTGGGAAAAAGTGTGTAAAACAGCTATGTACACTACATCCACGAGGGTACTGGTGGTAAAAAGTGTGTAAAACAGCTATGTACACTACATCCATGAGGTTACTGGTGGTAAAAAGTCTGTAAAACAGTTATATACACTACATCGACGAGGGTACTGGTGGTAAAAAGTGTATTATACAGGTACATACACTACATCCACTAGGGTACTGGGAGTAAAAAGTGTGTAATACAGCTATAATTATACACTACATCCACGAGGGTACTGGTGGTAAAAAGTGTGTAATACAGCTACATTATGTATATACACTACATCCACGAGGGTACTGGTGGTCAAAAGTGTGTTATACAGGTATATACACTACATCCACGAGGGTACTGGTAGTAAAAAGTGTGTAATACAGGTATAATTATACACTACATCCACGAGGGTACTGGTGGTAAAAAGTGTGTAATACAGCTACATTATGTATATGCACTACATCCACGAGGGTACTGGTGGTCAAAAGTGTGTTATACAGGTATATATACTACATCCACGAGGGTACTGGTGATAAAAAAGTGTATATTACAGCTATATACACTACATCCGCGAGGGTACTGGAGGTAAAAAGTGTGTAATACAACTATATACACAACATCCACGAGGCTACTGGTTGTAAAAAGTGTGCAATACAGATATATACACTACATCCAAAATGGTACTGGTGGTAAAAAGTCTTTAATACAGTTATATACACTACATCCACGAGGATACTGGTGGTAAAAAGTGTGTAATACAGCTATAAACACTACATCCACGAGCGTTCTGGCGGTAAAAAGTGTATAATACAGGAATATACACTTCATCCACGAGGGTACCGGTGGTAAAAAGTGTGTAATACAGCTATATACACTACATCCACGAGGGTACTGGTGGTAAAAAGTGTGTAAAACAGCTATATACACTATATCAACGAGGGTACTGGTGGTACAAAATGTGTAATACAGCTATGTACACTACATCCACGAGAGTACTAGTGGTAAAAATTGTGTAATACAGCTATATACACTACATAGATGAGGGTACTAGTCGTAAAAAGTCTGTAATACAGCTATATACACTACATCCACGAGCGTTCTGGTGGTAAGAAGTCTATAATACAGCAATATACACTACATCCACGAGGGTACTGGTGGTAAATAGTAATACAGCTATAAACACTACATCCACGAGGGTTCTGGTGGTAAAAAGTGCATAATACAGGAATATACACTACATCCACGAGGACCCTGGTGGTAAAAAAGTGTAATACATCTATATACACTACATCCACGAGGGTACTGGTGGTAAAAGTCTGTAATACAGCTGTGAACACTACATCCACGAGGGTACTATTGGTAAGAAATCTGTAAAACAGTTGTATACACTACATCCACGAGGGTACTCGTGGTAAAAAGTCTGTAATACACTGGCGGTAAAAAGTCTGTAATACAGTTATATACACTACATCCACGAGGGTACTGGTGGTAAAGAGTGTGTAATACAGCTATATACACTACATCCACGAGGGTACTGGTGGTAAAAAGTGTGTAATACAGGTATATATACTACATCCACGAGGGTACTGGTGGTAAAAGGTGTGTAATACAGCTATATACACTACACCCACGAGGGTACTGCTGGTAAAAAGTGTGTAATACAGGTATATATACTACATCCACGAGGGTACTGGTGGTAAAAAGTATGTAATACAGGTATATACACTACATCCACGAGGGTACTCGTCGTATAAAGTGTGTAATACAGGTATATACACTACATCCACGAGGGTACTGGTGGTAAAAAGTCTGTAATACAGCTATATACACCACATTCAAAAGGGTACTGGTAGTGAGAAGTGTGTGATACAGCTATAAACACTACATTCACGAGGGTACTTGTGGGGAAAAGTCTGTAATACAGCTATGTACACTACATCCATGAGGTTACTGGTGGTAAAAAATCTGTAATACAGCTCTTTACACTACATCGACGAGGGTACTGGTGGTAAAATGTGTGTAATACAGCTATATACACTACATTCATGAGAGTCCCGGTGGAAAAAGTCTACTACAGGTATATACACTACATCCACGAGGGTACTGGTTGTAAAAAGTGTGTAATACAGATATATACACTACATCTACGAGGGTACTGGTGGCAAAAAGTGTGTAATACAGGAATATACACTATATCCACGAGGGTACTGGTGGAAAAAGTGTGTAATACATATATATACACTACATCCACGAGGGTACTGGTGATAAAAAGTGTGTAAAACAGCTATATACAGTAGATCCACGAGGATACTAGTGGTAAAAAATGTGTAATACAGCTATGTACACTACATCCACGAGGGTACTGGTGGTAAAAAGTGTGTAATATAGATATATACACTACATCCACGAGGGTACCGGTTGTAAAAAGTGTATTATACAGGTATATACACTACATCCACGAGGGTACTGGTGGTAAAAAGTGTGTAATACAGCTATAATTATAAACTACATCGACGAGGGTACTGCTGGTAAAAAGTGTGTAATACAGCTACATTATGTATATACACTACATCCACGAGGGTACTGGTGGTAAAAAGTGTGTAATACAGGTCTATATACTACATCCACGAGGGTACTGGTGGTAAAAAATGTGTAATACAGCTATATACACTACACCAACGAGGGTAAGGGTGGTAAAAAGTGTGTAATACAGGTATATATACTACATCCACGAGGGTTCTGGTGGGAAAAAGTGTGTAATACAGCTATATACACTACATCGAGGAGGGTACTGGTGGTAAAAAGTCTGTAATACAGCTATAAACACTACATTTACGAGGGCACTGGTGGTAAATAATGTGTAATACAGCTATGTACATTACATCCACGAGGGTACTGATGATAAAAACTGTGTAATACAGCTATATACACTACATCCACGGGGGTACTGGTGGTAAAAAGTTTGTAATACACTGGCGGTAAAAAGTCTGTAAAACAGTTATATACACTACATCCACGAGGGTACTGGTGATAAAAAAAGTGTGTATTACAGCTATATACACTACATCCACGAGGGTACTGAAGGTAAAATGTGTGTAATACAATTATATACACAACATCCACGAGGCTACTGGTTGTAAAAAGTGTGCAATACAGATATATACACTACATCCAAAATGGTACTGGGGGTAAAAAGTCTTTAATACAGTTATATACACTACATCCACGAGGATACGGTTGGTAAAAAGTGTGTAATACAGCTATAAACACTACATCCACGAGGGCTCTGGCGGTAAAAAGTGTATAATACAGGAATATACACTTCATCCACGAGGGTACTGGTGGTAAAATGTCTGTAATACAGCTATATACACTACATCCACGAGGGTACTGGTGGTAAAAAGTGTGTAAAACAGCTATATACACTATATCCACGAGGGTACTGGTGGTACAAAATGTGTAATATAGCTATGTACACTGCATCCACGAGAGTACTAGTGGTAAAAATTGTGTAATATAGCTATATACACTACATAGATGAGGGTACTAGTCGTAAAAAGTCTGTAATACAGCTATATACACTACATCGACGAGGGTACTGGTGGTAAAATGTGTATAATACAGCTATATACACTACATCCACGAGGGTTCTGGTGGTAAAAAGTGTGTAATGCAGCTATAAACACTGCACCCACGAGGGTTCTGGTGGTAAAAAGTCTATAATACAGCAATATA
>MJUU01002735.1:38533-55614 GCA_002080025.1 Modiolus philippinarum | reverse complement strand
TACGAAATAAGAACATATAATACAGAAAAATCCACTTTCCAATTATGCAACCATCTTCTCCATTTTGTGAGAAATATAATGATATGAATTAAGATTTAAAATATGTCTCAAAATAAATTGTCTCGTGGTTCATATAAGTGTGACTATATCAATGATGCAGCTAACAGAGACCCGAAACTCTTACATGTCAAATATTATCAGCCTAATGTTGACTACTTTCATGCACAGATCCGGTAATCACATTCACTCACACAATCTCACATGAAGGATAATGACATAAGACATATCATGGGTTTTCATTTCAGCATGATCACACACTTTCACCAACGGAACATTATCATATCAAATATATTCATACAAGCAATATACAATAAGCATAGCATAACAAACAGGAGGTGTGGTGCAGGACGGAAAAGGATCAAAATCATACATTGAACAAAACATGAATATTTATGCAAAAAACGTGCTTGTAAACATGTCTGGTGTGTGAATATTTTTGTCCCTCCAATAAAATGCAATTAAAGAAAGTTTGGCAATGCAATCATTACCAAAGCATTAATCAAAACTGAAGAACAAAATTCAAAACTGGAATGACAATACTTCTGGCATAAATATTTTCAGTTATTTCCTTAACAATTGAAACAACTATTGATCCTGAATAAACAGACGAAATGTTGATTAAGATCATAAATACATGGTTTGGTCGGCAATGCAATCATTACCAACACAACGAAATCAAAACACCGATGAAATACTCTCTGTAGTATGGTTGGCAATGCAATCATTACCAACACAAACAAAAAATCAAAACACGGATGAAACACTCTCTGTTGTATGGTTGGCAATGCAATCATTACCAACTTATTAGAATTAAGTATGTAGGATTATCTGGTTGGCAATGCAATCATTACCAACACAACGAAATGACGCATTCTCGGAAACATGGTTGGCAATGCAATCATTACCAACACATAAAAAGTGGCAAAAAAAATTGGTTACACCGCTTCCTTGGTCAGTAAATAACATGAAACGCACAACTTCAATGAATTAGAGTTTGAAAAAAATAGGTTAACATTGTATTTAATGACATTATTATCAAATTAATCAATCAGTGGTGGCGGTCTAGAAAAAAGCAAGTCCTGTGCTTTCTTTGGCAACTCCGATATTGACATCCATTTGGAGTTTTGAGCCGGTTCACCGACCATTTAAACAAGGTAAAGGAATGAACCTTTATCTCGACGCTTAGCAAGAATTCTTTTTACTTTAATATTTTGTTCATTAGCCCTAGCATCGGTATCAACTGAATCAATTGATTCAGGATTCACATAATCACTGTCCCTGTAGCGAGCTGGTTTTTTAATATTTCTCTTTGATTTACGTGTCTTAACTTCAACAGTTTCATTGTCGGTGTCTGGAGACGAATCTTTGTTATTACTAACTATTTCGTCTTCAGAAAGTGAACGATGTCCATTATCATCAACTGGTTCTTGTTCATTCGACACTGTTTCATGTCTACGTGGAAAATAGTTTTGAGGATTTGGCGCTCTTATATGTGCTAATTTGAGCCTATTAATATGAACGGGCTTTTGAAAAGTTCGTTTCCGTTCTGGATCTCTTAATCGGATCATATGATCAGACAACACTTCGTTCACAATGAAAGGTCCCTCAAAAATAGGTTTCAATTTATGACCTTGTCCAGTAGGTTCAACACTCAAATAAACATAATCTCCAGGGGTAACTTTCAGCTCCCTAATATTTTTGTTTTCTCTTTGTTCCATATTATTCTGGGACTTCATAATATGCATAAGTATATCTTTGCGAATTGTTATCAAACGCTCACAAAATGTTTTCATATATGCATGCATAGAGACTGGAACTTCGTCATATATTTTATTAGATATCAAGTTTGTAAGTGGAAATGAAGGTCTATGACCATAGACAATCTCAAATGGCGAGTACTGTGAACTTCCGTGAACAGATGAATTAATTGAGAATACTATGGGTGGTAATATATCTTCCCACTGATGATTTTCTTGTACATATGGGGTTAAACGTTCCGCCAAAGTTCTATGTGTGCGCTCACATGCGCCTAAACAGTGATGCATGAAGCTAGGAACGAATTCCTGTGAAATACCGAGAATTGAGCATACTTTAACTGTACATTTTCCTATGAATTCTTTCCCTTGATCTGAGATTAGAGTCTGTGGAACACCAAAATAAGTTGTCAATGAAAATATGGCATGTGACACGGTAGCAACGTCCTTATTTCTAATAGGTAAGGCGTATAACAGTTTGCTAAACATGTCTATGGCTGTGAAAATGTATATGTTTCCATTAGGAGATGGCGGAAGTGGCCCGTAAAGATCTATCTGCCACACTTGAAATGGTTGTGAAGGCGTTGGATACGACACAATTTTAGACTTCGTTTTGATGTTTGTTATTTTTCGTGTCTGACATGAGTGGCATGATTGAACATATTCTGAAATGATTTTCCCCATTCGGGGAAAGTAGAAAAATTCTTTTATTTTTTCTATGATACTATTTATTCCGCTGTGCCCTCCCAAAGGTGAATCATGGGCAAGTGTCAAAATTTTCGGAACTAGTACTTCCGGTAATACCAACTGATATGGTGACATAAGTTTGGCTCGTTTTGATTTTGCCTCTCTTGAGTGATATAATACACCATCAAGTAAAATGTAATTTGAAATTTCTATGAGTAAACGGCGTGCTTCCTTCTGAGAATGTGGAAGTTTATCGTCCGTTAAATACACAATAAAAGGGTTAAGATATTGATCTTCCTTTTGAAGATTAGTAACAATTCCCATATCAATCCCGAGCTTTATAAATAAGTCATTCTGTTGTAATGCACGAAATATATTGTCCTTTGCTTTATCTGCATTAGCAAGATCAGATGATTTTGAACTTTTACACTGAATTTTCTTTTTAGTTGTCAAATACGTAGCATAATAATCAACTGTGTCTTCCGTATCGCCATCATACGGGTCTATATTACTGTCATAAACTGGCACAATAGCTTGGACAGTTTTATATTCGTCTCTGTTTTTGTTTTGTAAAAGTAAGTCACTTAAATGAGATCCATTAGGCAAGCTAATTTGTCCAACATTTTCTTGCATAAATGGGAAAAATGGATCCTCTTCAGCGGGACTTTCTGATAAGACTTGTGCAACTTCTGGACATCTTGATAGAGCGTCAGGTAATTGCATCTGTTCGGCTGGTTTGTACTGCATTTCAAAATTGAATTGCAGTAGCAAGGACAACCATCTTTCATAAATGGCGCCTTTGAATTGTTTTTGAAAGAGCGGTTGAAGAGCAGCATGATCACATTCTACTACAAACTTTGAGCCTCTAAGATAATCGGAACATTCTAGAACGCTTACGACCATTCCCAATAGTTCTAACTTGGTGGGACCATATGAAGTTTGCCAAGTGTTGAGAGCTTTTGAACCATAACGAATAATACGAGGTTTTTGTTCTAGGTCATCTGGGTCAATTTGATAGAGCATGAAACCAATTCCTCTTGAAGAAGTGTCAACTGAAAGTCTAAACTGAATATTGTAATTTGGAAAACTTAGAAATGGCGCTGATGTTAAGAGTCGTTTCATATGATCAAATGCGCTCTGTTGTTCTAGAGTCCACCTAAATTTCTGGTTCTTTTTCAATAAACGTGTTAACGGGCTAATGATGGCACTGAAATTTGGTATGAACTTTCGAAACCAGTTGAACATGCCAATTATTCTGCGTAATTCTTTCTGGTTTTTTGGTGCAGGAATATTGAGTAATGCGTCAACTCGATCTGAAGGCGGATGAATCCCGTCTTTGGATATTTCATGGCCAAGAAAAATACATTTTTGTGCAGCAAATACACAATTTTTTGGATTGAGTTTCAGCCCAGCATTTCGAAATCTACTGAAAATTTCACTTAAAGCCTCTATATGTTGTTCCAAAGTTTCACTGCAAATAAGCACATCGCCCAAATAGCACAAACATGTTCGAAATTGTAAACCATGCCACACTTTGTCCATCATTAACTGAAATGTGTTGGGACTAGTTTTTAATCCCATAGGTAGCCTAAGAAACTGATATGTTCCGAAACATGTATTAAACGCAGTATAGCGTGCTGAATCTTTCGAAATAGCCATTTGGAAAAATCCTGATGTTAAATCTATGGAAGTCATGTAGTTTGGTGTCATATTTGAGAATGATTCGGTAAGTTCTTGAAGGTTTGGAATGTTGTACTTGAAGTCTGTAGTTTGGGAATTAAGATATCTGAAGTCACAGCAGAATCGGAAGTTTTGAGGTGAATTTTTATCAGCAGAGTTGTTTCGCTTGGCAACAAGAACTATCGGACTTGTGATAGGTAAGTCGTCTGTTTCCTTGACGGGAGAAATGATACCTTGTTCTAGAAGGTTGTCAAGATGATAACGCAATATTTCACGCTTTTCTGGTGAAAGTCTGTATGGCTTTTGTTGTTTGCCAACGGCATCGGGCTTCAATGTTATTTTATGTTCTACGATCGTTGTGTGTCCCATACTAGGGTTCTCTTCGGTCACAAAAATGTCCATATTATCATGTATACACTCAGCCAATTTGTCTTTCTCACAGTCAATTAAATCTTCCGACAAGTACCTTTAATAATTGTTCATTATTAAGTCGGGGAACATTTTTTTGTCTTTCTCGCTAATTAATTGAATGTTTTGAACAACAGGTTCATTTTCAGGACAAGGTACATAGCTATATTCAGTACTTAATGTCGAAAATTCGGCAATGTTTTTGCCCTTGGGTATAACAATAGGTTGACTGGTTGTATTTAAAATCCTTATAGGAACTTTATGAGACAATGATACTGTTACTAAAGTTTTACCACACATTAATCCTTTGTTTAAAATATACTTGGTATTAGAACAAACACCATTTAGTCCATGTGGTAAGTGTTCAGGTACACGACCCCATATCAACATTTCAGTATTTGGCTCAATTGTAAGTCTTTTAAAAGCTTGCACCCTTGCAGATTTTGTGTTAAATGTATTACTACTAAAGTCTAGCACTATATTGTTGTCCCTTAAAAATCCAGTGCCTAGAATTAACGGATGGGAGGTGAAAGGCAAAATGTAAACGTCTATTTCACACTGTCCTTGCGGAACCGTAATACTTATTTTAGCTACACCAAAAACTTGAACAGTACTGTTATTGGCTAATCGTATGTCTTGATTAACTTGTTCAAAAGAGAGTTTAAAACGTGCTGGCAATTGATTAAATAAATATTTAGAAATAACACAAATAGAGCTGCCGGTATCTATCAAAGCTGCCACTTTGATTTGATCAAATTGAACAGGCATATATAAAAATGACGGTTTGTCATTATTGTCAAAACTAATATTGGCACTCAAATCAGTATTCCCGGTGGATTGTGCCTGTCCATCGGGTTCTTCTAGTTTCCCGGTTGGTACGCTATCAGTACTTTACAAGCTAAAGCCTCGTGACCATTTTGTTTGCATAGCTGACAAACAGTTTTTGTTGTTTTACCAACACCAATCCAGTTACAATATGCACGGGTATGACCTAGGGCTTTACAGTTAAAACATTCAATTTTCTTGTCAAATGTAGGAATATCGACTTTCTTTGGAGGAGTTGAAGTTTTTTTGTCATTTTTAGAAAGAACAATATCTGTCAAAGTTTTGACCCGTGCTTTCAAATCGTCAATTTCTGATTGTGAAGAAGCAGAATCAGTCGTTTGTTCTTGATTTGTTACCAGTTTAGTTAAATTTTCAATTTGTTGTCGTAAATCGTCGACAACTGGATCATTTGGAGTATCTCTTTTATAATATGATTTTTGTTTTGGGGCCGCCGGCCCAACAGCATTTACAGACTCGGAATGATCCCTGTAGCCATATGCCTCCGCCATTTTGGCTGAAGTAAAAGCAGTTTGTGTATCAGTCGGGTGTCCTGCTCTCACAAAGAATGCCATTTTATTTGGTAATCCCGTTATAAATTTTGTCATCATTTCATGTTCAGGCTTTTGAAGTAAAAGACCTTTATCAATATGCTACTAAAATAATCTTCCAGATTTTGGCCAGGCTGTAATTGTAAATTATGAAATAATTCGCTTTCCATCATTACTTTGGAACTTTGCCAATTTAAATTCACATATTTTTCTTTGAATAAAACGACAATTGTATCCCATGATCGTTTTGATTGGTCACTTAATGCCGAAAACCAGGATTATGCAGGGCCTTTTAAATGAAGATGAAAAGCGGCAATTCTACGTTCGTCTGATACATTGAGTTCATTTAAAAGAGAATATGATTCAAATTCGTCCAAAAATTGTTTTGCATTGTCTTGGGGATACCCACTGAACTCTCTGCATTTAACTAATCTGTTCATGTTTGAAACTGTGTTTTGATATATTGAACTGTTCGGAAATATAGTATCAGTATCACTTAAATTTAATGGCGGAAGGGGTGTCGGTTCATCTGTTCGGGAATCTGATAATGGAGTTCCCTTTAGATTTGGAGGTGTCGCTTGTTCTGAATGAATAGGAGAATCCGAAAATTTATGTAAAATAGGCGGTGTTACAGAATCAGATCTATTATGGGTACGAAATTCGTGCAGCTGTAAAAAGTTTGGGGATAATATTGATTGGTTGTAATGTCGGATTCAATATCGGAAATATCAGACAATGTATGTTGTTCTAATTCTGAATTGTCTTCGGGAGTTGGTAAGTCGTCCCAATTAAATGATTCATTACTCATAATCAATAAGAGAAAGTGTCGGAAATGCAATCATTTCCAACTACTTTATTTGAGGAAATATGACACAGGTGTTTTATAAAACAATGACACATATAACACATTTGAATTCAAGCAATATTATATTGAAATTGATATCAAAGTTGGCCGTATCTGCGCTCCATAGATTAAAAAAAACATACCTAATAACAAAATTATGTACAATAATTTCGACAAGGAACACAAATTACCAGGTATAGTATTCATCAATCAATCTAAATTTATTTGTTGAAATAGGCTGCCGTAAAATTTATTTCAATACAAACTCCAATGCCAGTTATGTTGGAAATGCCATCAATTCCAGCTATCTATACTTCAAATATATAATTGCACAAATACAAACAAAACACTTAGTAAAACATATGAATAAATGAAAAGCAAATGGTTATTGTAATGTTTAATAGCAATCAGTGTGAATTAATCTGGTTATTCGGATAAGCCATAATTTTGCCAGTAATTTATCTGGATGCACGCCATCCCTGTAGTGCCCAAAATTATATGAATAATATGGAGGTGCGTTCTTATACCGCTTTTTCACCCTTTGCAAATCTTCTGAAAATTTTGGCGAATAAGCGTGGAGAATACGGTTTGTATCACAAATATAAAAATTCACAGCAGAAATTTGTTCATGTAACAATATGTCATCATTTTTAAACTGTTCCACACCGTCTTCTTGAAAATTGTGGTACAAATTATGTTTATAAATTGAAAACAAAGGAATATGCAGAAATACCAGTTTTACCTTATTTTCAAATTGTCTTGTGAAATTATAGATTTCTTTTAGACCAGATATCACCGTGTTGACAGCTGTATTGTCTTTTGACACCAAGTAAATAAAGTCACCTTCTTTTCGTGTGAAATTACATGTACCTACCCACACGTACAAAGTAACTAATTGTAAATCTTGGAGCTTATTTTCCATATTTTCTTTTAGAAATTTTAATCTATTGTCTACAGTTGCCCCAGACTCACACCAAAACTGAACAAAAGTCTCCGGATTTACACGGACTTGCTGCTGAATATTAAAACCTTTGCTGTCACTGAGCAATATTGGAACTCTAGGTGGTGTTAAAAGTGGGGGCAGCCTTAATTTGTCAATTTGCTTCTGTAATTGTCTTTCAGAAGACATAAATAAAACGTTATGTGTACAAAATGCAAAAACAAAAATATGGGGAAAAATCGATATCTCGTTCAAAGGGGAACAACTTTAAAAGAAATCAAACTTTCATTGAAATGTTAAATTTCGGAAATAATCCACCATCCTGTAAGCAAATTTTAAGTTCTCCACCATTTTCTGTAGCTCCGGTAGAACAAAAACACAAATTTATAAAGAATTGCTTATTATTTCACTTTTCAAAGATGAGCACAATTTACAAACGTCTGCTCCTTCCCGCACCACATTGAAGAGAGAGAGTAAAAGACAGAAACCGGCCTTCACCCCTGCGTTTCCGGATAATTTCAATATTTCACCCGTGACTTCGTCAGCCTGAATTTTAGAATATAACACCGGGCTTCAGATCCGGGCTCTAGGAGAACTGTTCATGCCAATAAATTGGTGGAATTTTGTGATCAAAACGCGACTTATGGAACATTTTCCATCTCATTATATTACAAATAAATTAACAGGACAACAAATAAAATAAAATTTATCCAAGATCTACTAATTGACCATTGAAGGCTGTAATATGACCCTTGCCATTGTAAACTTCTAACTAGCGTGACGCTATGCGTGAAATCATAGCTAGAGGTTTATTGGCATGAATGTGTTCGAAAATTTAATGCACGTATACTGAACTTTCAAAATGTATAATTTAAAAGAATACGATGTGTAAATGAACTGCCCATATTGCTTGCTCATTTCTGATTCACGTATATATGATCAAGTATAATAAACTTTGTGGGTTTTTTTATCTATCCAAGAAACCAGTTTTTTTCCGATCCCGTATTATTTTGGACAAAAAAATCGTGAATAGGGGTTATCCGATTTTCCGAAGTTACAAATGATAAATCCAGGGGTACCGGAAATCATGTGAGTCTCGCCTTTCCCATATATTACTAAATGGGACTTTTTTCCATCAGGCTTAAATCTTTTGAAGCTGTATATAGAAGGTCACAACTAGGACTATGGGGGCCCTTTCCCGAAATTCCACAATTTTTTCTCAACTTTCCCATTTCACGAGGGGGGATTTAACAAAGACTCTTAAAAATTCTGTTTCCCTATCCAAGATGTTTTTTAAGTGTTTCCCGCGTAACACATATGGCAAAATGAAGGTCGGTTTGCTAATTTGCATACGACCGCCTTCTTCATTGTTATGCAATTGTAAGGGCTTGATAATAAAAAACTGAATTATACTCAGTAAATTATATGTGGGCAGTTTCTCTTTTCTTTATTTTACCCCTACACCGGTTTTGAATTCTTGGTGCGAATTCGGCATTTGAACTCAATAAACTGGAGGTTCCTGGCAATATTCTTAAAATGAAGCACTTTCCTTTATATTCCTAACTAGATTTTGTCAAAAACCTGAAATTTGGAGGCCGTTCCTTCGATATTGGGCCACTGAATAAAAACTCTCTTTTCCTGTAATGCCACTTCCGGATAAAAAGTTCCGATAAATATACTTGGTGTTTTGTTCTGTTTCGATTTGTAGGTTCCTGAAAGCTACAAAAATGTGTTTTATCATATTTTCTTACTATGGCGCCATTTTCTTGGCGTGAAGTGGAAAATCAAAGTCTAAATACAAAGCAATTCCATCTGCAGAAACTTGTCTTGTCGTCTGCACCGGTGTTCTAATTTTGTAAACAAGCGATCATGTGATCATCTATGGAATGTGAGGTACCAATTGGGTAGAAAACAACGGCAGTGGAAATTTATTATTTAAAAATTGTATGTTGACGCGGGATGTTTATGCCTTCCGAAATTGATTCTAAAGTTATGTATTGTGACGTCATCGACGTTATGAATAATTCATGACCTCATGAATAAAAAAGTGACCCTGATTTTGCCATATGACCCGTATTTGGGGCTAAGCAGTGTTTTCAGTTAAGTCCCCTATAAGTTACCCCCGCTTCACTCTCAATTAAATGGAAAGGCTTGTTAATTTCACTGTCTTTAAAATGTCATCATATTAAGAATTGTCTTTGAATACATAATAATATATATGATGTCCCTAAAAGTCCCGTTCGTGGACGAATCTGCTGGTGGATGAAAAGCTGTAACAGAAACACTCGCGCCATCTGTTGTCATAATTCAATCATACGCGTTTTTCCGCCACGTTTATTTTAAGCACATAAAAACAAAAATTGCATGAAAATACAAAGACAAAAGTTAAATATAAACGAAAGAATGTTGCACAATGAATACTTACTTTGAACACTTCTCTTTCAAATTATAAAACATGAAATTTTTCGAAATTAACACGGTTGATATAATGTGAAAGAAGAATTTAGAACTTAATGAACAAAGCATAGAAACGGGAACAATTAAAGAAAGAACATAAAATATAACAAATTGAGTTTTTAGAAACAATAATATAAAATATAAAAACTGCAGAAGCACGGATGAAATAGGAACATTGAAAGAAAGAATATAAAATATGATAAAATGATATTAAAGAATCTATAATATAGAATATAGAAAATGCAGAACTATGAATAAGGAAAGTGAAAACAATAAAAAGAGAAAATAAAATTTACAGCATAGAATTTCTCTGGTGGCGGAAATACCCCTCCATAGTCTGCCGTCAGGGAACATAGTTTAATATTGGGCCTTATTGGAAATGCCATCCATCTATGTCAGTCAAGGTCCAGATGAGCCGGATGCCGTCTCTTGAGAGCCTCTTGTTTTTGTTGTTTTTTTCTCAAGCGATATTTACAATTAATAAGATGCTCACAAGTGCCAGTATTGCTCACCTGGGTCCTGTGCTGCACTATATCCTTTGTTGGTCTATAGATGTTCCCCCCGTTGGCAACCTTTTGTATGATGCCTGTGTCACACTGCACCACGACCATGAAGACCTTACCACGACCTACAAGATTTTAAGGTCGTGGTACATTCGGCAGAATTTTGACATTTCTACGACGTAACCACGACCAAACTACGATCATACCACGAACCGACTACGAACTCGCTACGACTTAAATTTCTACGACTCACAGGAGTCGGAAATTCTATCAATATTCACGACTCACAGGAGTCGGAAATTCTATCAATATTTCATTTCAAGTTGAAATGGGAAGCCTCACACAATGAAGTTTCACGAACGTAGTGAGTTCGTGAAACTTCATTGTGTGAGTTCGTGAAACTTCATTGTGTAGGGCTTCCTATTTCAACTTGAAATGAAATATTGATAAAATTTCCGACTCCTGTGATTAAGTACTTACTGTGACCTTTCCACGACTATCCCGACCGCATCACGACTTTACTACGATACCATCCCGACGAAACCACGATTCTCAGTATCACGACGTTACTAGATCTTACTACAATTCTACGACGATGTTAACACAATCTTGACCACAGTTGATATAAATACGTTATATATTTTCCTAAAATTTCACTGATCGCAACAACATTCATCTCAAATCGCCAAATCTTTAATAGGGCGTGGTAGGGGAGAGTCATTTCAAAGGCATTTTACAGTAAAAACCCACATAGTGATCGCGATGTATATAATGGAAATTTTGTTTCTGATATACCTATTGACGACAGTAATGGACGAGTGGGGCGAGTCTTTTATCGGAGACGATTTGAAGTTTCAGAAACAAAATCTATCATTCTTTTTATCGGATATAAAGAACGAATTTTAAAATCGGGAAATTGACTATTGGAAAATACTTTTTGACAATATTTTTTCGTATTCGGGCAGTGAAAATATTTCACGCGTCACGAGATCAAAGAAAACTCATACTAATTATTGATATACTCAGGGACTATATATACGAATGTATAGTCCCTGATATACTGTATTCTTCTTCGTTTTCTTAATAGTACATGAAAATAATAAATTAAACTTAATATAAATGCCCTTTTATGCCCTATAGGATCCTATAGGGTTGATGCCATGAACACAAACTAAATTGCATTAAAATGCATTTCCTTGAACTATTGCAGATGGTTGCTTGGTCGGTTAGGGTGATATATTGCTTATACCCCTGCAAAAAGTTCTTGGTTTCGTATCCCAATTTTTACAGTCGATTGATCATAGCAATTGCGACAGCTTTAGATATGCTTCGGTGTTTTGCGAGTCGATATTTTATCCTCATCATGGTACAATTATTGCATGATCGCGGTACAGTCTGAAATCCGGTGATATTTAAACAATAGAATATGAACTCTCCTTTAGAAAAGATAAAAATGTCGATTTCGCTGTGTAACTCGTTGTTAAGACCGGCAAAAAGTTACTTATAACAAGAAAATTTATACACTGTAATATATATTTACTTGCAAAACGCGTAGTAATTTGATTACGTATTTTTATCTATTGTATAACAATAGTAAAACCGGTTTTTTGAAAATTGATGAGGTCTATAAAGAGTCGAGCACGATAGTTTAGGGCGGTGACCACTCGATTACTTAGTGTAAAATTTATTTTTGTTTAAGTTATAACTTCTAGATGTTTATAATACTCATATTTGTATGTTTTGTATTTTTTTAGGTTTGCATAGTTACCAGTTAAAATGTGTTTATGGACTGCCTTATGAACTTTGACGGCTGCGTCAGATATATTCAATGTATTATATATTGATTTATTAAAATAGAAATGGTCACCGTGCCTGAAATAATCTAATATGTCTTTATTCATTTATAACAAATATAATACTTCTGATACAATCTTTCAGCTATTGTATATACAAATAACAGCAAGTTTGGCAAGTAAATTCTTTATGTTCGTTTGAATATAGTGAATTAGAACATAAGTTCATGTGCTGTATCCTGGTGTTGACAAATGACATTTTTTAAAAATTTGATATTTCTTGCATATATTTAATGAAAAATGAGATTTCCCGGAATATACCTGATTCCAAAGGGTTTTGGATCTAGGCATTTCTTTACAACGGAAATTTTTAAGAAAAAATATACTTTATATCGATTCATTTGCAAATTTTGGACTGGGTACACGCAGTGGTTTCGACGAAATAATGTTTATAAAACGACCATTTCTACCTGGTAGCCGTCTTGTTTACATAAACAAATCGATTTTTACTCACTAAGCACGTGGGGTCTTTTAATGGGCTTTAACTGAAGGCACGCCCTTTTCCTTGATTGAACCAATGAAATCTTGTGTTGGTGATTACCCTTTTAGATCTTGGGTATAAAAGGAAAATGGCGTTGTTTCAAGACGATATGATTTTGCCTAGTAACATAGAATGCGTTTTGGATGTCCGTGTTTCTTATGCAAGAATCGTCACTAAATTGACCTATAAGCAAAGTATGTTAAAAAATCTATCTGTACATATAATTTTGTCTGGGTACATGCATTTTTCGCCATATAGCAATTGATTTTGACCAGTCTTTCCGTTGATTATTTTCATCACGGCAGTAAATTATGTAAGGAATTCGCATATAAGCTCTTCTTGGAGGCAAGTTTAATCTCTTTTTAACTACAAAGTGAAGATCTGGGAATTGAATGACGTTTTCACTAAATATTGTATTTGTTTATTTCTTTTGAAATCTTGATATTTTGTCGATTGTTTATTTTCGTCGCCATGCTGTTAATTTGTTCTGAAAAAGTTTTGAACACAGAAGAGCTTTTCTAGAAGGGAGATAATTTTATACCACAGATTTCCCGCTGTATAGTCTGGTTGCCTGCTTAGTACGCGTGTGTTTTGTTGCATGCAATAGAGATTGCACTCTGGCACAAGTTTGTAAATAGCTTTGCGACGCATGTGCTAATATTACTGTCGAGTTCAGTTTAGCTTACTTGGAGGCTATACCAGCTTGGGCAGCCTTTTGCTCACTTGGAGTCTGTCGACCATGGCCACTAAGCCAATTGTGTAGGTGTGTAGGTGGTCCCAAATCAAAACATTTTTGGCCCACTATAAAACCTTTTGTTACAAACAAAGGCAGTAATTTTACTAAAGATATAATTCTATGTGAGCAAGATGAAATAATAAATGATCAAAACAAGGTAGCAGAGTGTTTTAATAACTTTTTCATCAATGTTGCCAAAGATATCGGCAACGATACTGCTACTGACTAAAACCATCCTAGCATAATAGAAATAAATAAAAATAAAAAAGATATACCAAATCTTGAATGTAAAGAAATATCTGTAGATTTGATAGATAAACAGATAAATAAGACAAGTGTTAAAAAGGCTACAGGTAGAGATGGGATATCGGCGAAACTACTTAAACTAGCAAAGCCAGTTATATCAAAACCTATAACTGATATCATAAATAAAACAATTAACAATTCTGTATTTCCAGATCAACTTAAGCAAGCCCAAGTTGTGGCATTGCATAAGAAACATAATGCGCTCGATAACAGTAACTATAGGCCTGTAAGCATACTACCTATAATATCTAAATTTTTTGAAAGGGCTATCTACAATCAATTAATAGAATACTTTAATGAACATTTTCATCCATTTTTATCAGCATTTAGAGCAGGGTATGGTTGCAATACTACACTTTTAAAGATTATAGAAGACTGGAAACAAGCATTAGGTGAAAACAAACACATCGCAGCGGTGCTGATGGGTCTTTCAAAAGCGTTCGACTGTTTGCCACATAAATTACTATTACTAAAACTTGAAGCTTATGGTATGTCAAAATCTGTATTAAAATTAATCGAAAATTATCTTACGAACAGAAAAAAATGTGTGAAAATTGGTACAGCATTAAGTAATTGGCAACATATATATAAAGGTGTACCTCAAGGTTCCATACTTGGACCTGTGCTATTTAATATTTTTTAAATGACATATTTTATTTTACTAGCGAAAGTACATTATACAATTACGCTGATGACAATACGCTCTCGCGTTCCGACCATAATATTGAAAATATTATTAAAATTTTGGAAAGGGATAGTTTGGCTTTAATTGAGTGGTTTGCATCTAACCAGATGAAGGCTAACCCGGACAAGTTCCAGGCCATAGCAATAGACCATATCCGAGTTCTGGTATTTAGATTTACCAGTTGTTGTTTGTCCGCCCTACGTCACAGACGTGTCCGCCCCATGTGACCAGTTTAATGACGTTGTAGGCTTTGTGACTTGATGTTTTCTACACTGTGACGTGTTGAATAGTGGTCCGGTAAATCCTGATACCACAGCTCGGATATGGTCTATTGGCAAAAAGTCTTGGGATATGAATTTTACATTTAACTTAGCAGGAAATAAAATTCAGTGTGAGGAGGAAGTAAAATTACTGGGGGTAACCATAGATTTTGAACTTAATTTTAACTCCCACATTTCTAATATTTGTATTAAAGCTTCTAGACAGCTAAACGTTGTAAAAAGATTAGGTATTTATTTAAATAAATTAGGAAAGTTAACAATATACTACTCCTTCATTTTGTCTAATTTTAATTTTTGCCCCCTAACATGGCATTTTTGTAGCGAATCAAACACAAATAAAATAGAGAAAATTCAGGAACGTGCATTAAGGTTTATATACGATGACCATAAAAGCACATATGAAGATCTGTTAATTAAATCTAAACTTCCATCACTAAAGGTAAGAAGATTAAGAACTATGGCTATAGAAGTATATAAATTTTTACAAAAGGATAGCCCTTCTTACTTACACGATCTAGTGAAAATTAAAAATACAAAATATAATTTCAGGTATGACAACATTGCTGAAGTACCATCAGTAAGGACAACAAGGTACGGGCTCAAATCTTTCCGCTACGTTGCCCCAAAATTATGGAACGAGTTGCCAAACCATTTTAGAACTCAGACATTTTTTAATCAATTTAAGAATTTAATTAATTCGTGGAATGGCAACTCGTGCCACTGCAAGCAATGCTTGCTGCTAATTTTATCTTTTAAATTTAGATTGCATGATTTTAATAGTCATTAGTGCTTTTTATTTCATGGCAAAATCTTACCGTTTTGCTCATTTGCATATATCGCCATTTTTAGACAAAATGGCGTCAAAATATCAAATACATTGTGAAAAGAAATGAAACATTTTCATGAAGGGCCCGGACATTTTATAAAAATGTCAGTTTTACATGAATAAAATGCACAGTTTACGTTTCCCTCCTTCACCAGACATTCAAATGAATAAAATATCTTAAAAATTAAAGGTTCCCTGAAGGAAATAATATTTGAAGCGAATTGCGTAGTATTGTCTTTGTCATGATATTGCAAGATGTCGATTTTCTGTGATTTGAAATTGAAATTGTCAAGTAATCTCAAGATGTAAACAACTTGTCATGAAAGAATATGCAAGTGTTTAGCAATAATAATTCAGTGATATACCTACTTACATCAACAGAAATGAAATAAAGGTTCCCACAAATGTTAAAAAAGGCATGTTTTTGATGAGGACCTTATGAAACTGTCCCAATTTTGTCAACATTTACAGATTTCACATTTATTTCATGAAATTCGCGCCGGAAACTTTATTTATGCAGGTAAAATTAGAGTCGAATACGGTGAAAACGTAATAACGCTGGTGATTGAAAAAGTGGATTCAGGCACTCCTCTATGGTCACTTGGTATAACTGCCTATGAATATTCATAAATTTGCATAAAAAAGTAACCCTCATTTTGCCATATGTATTTGGCTGAATGTTTTACTGTGCTTAGCTTTTAGCCATTAAAGTGCTGCCTCTTAATTTATTTGCTTACAGCAATAGACAATAGACAATAGACAATATATTATTAACAAATCAAAGTGCCCAATTTGAGCAGTATAAAAACAAAACAAAACAATACATGGACAATACAGAGACAATAATCAACATTTATGAGTATTATTGAATTACACATATAACATATAAAATATAATGATTAAAACACATTGTACCACCTGGAACTATTTACATACCAGTACCAGAGGGAGACAACTCTCATTGCAAACTTAATAAATGATCTCTCCTCTGAAATAACTGTTTTAGCAATTTATACAAAATTAAAATAATATTTTTATCCTCATTACTAAGAAGCCAAATAAATTTATTATCATCTGTATGATATTTAAAATATTTGTTTAAATTATAAATCTGTTCAAAAATAGGTTTTCTTATATCATTTAAGCTACTACATTTAATCAAAAAATGGATCTCGTCTTCAATGCCAATACCACATAATTCACATTT